>OX392505.1:15805271-16070271 GCA_947623375.1 Apotomis capreana | reverse complement strand
TTGTACCACCAACAACAACTGTTCTTGGTGGTACAATTTCTTCTCCTTGAAGCCGGTTATTTTTTGGGAAAACGTGATAATTAGTACGTCCACTTTTAACCCAACTAATTCTGTAAGTAGGTACGTTCCCTATGTATGTATACACGCTGGGCTGATTTCGACTATTTTGAACCGACTTCAAAAAACACAAGGAAACTGAAACGCTTACCTTTTTAAGCGACTTCCAAAAAACGAGGAGGTTCTATGTTCGACTGTTTTTTTTTTTAACACTTACTATCATTGCAATAAAAGCCAAAAAGTTTTAATTTCCTTAACTGTGCTTATGTATGTATGTAAGTATGTTGCCTTACTTTACGCCTAAACGACTGTTTCGGCTGATTTAGACCATTTTTAGGTCACATAATAGCTGGGCATCCACAAATGTTTGTAAGATAGTTTTTACCCGACTACGTATGTAAGTATGAATGCATGTATTGTATGGTATGTACGTAATATTTCTGTATTTATTAAGTTCTAAGAAAAGGCTTGTCGAGTGGGCGTACTGTGACCACAAGGAGTTATTTGTAGTATTATGATAATACCGAATGTTGTAATACTTTTAACAATAAATTGAACACATGAATATATTTATCAGCCAGGCTAATGTTTAGAATTTTTACGATTCCGTATTGAAAAAACACCTAGAATCGGTTTTATTTATGATTTATGCAAATTTGGTTTCAGAAAATGGTCCTAAATAAAGGAGAAAAGTCGCACGTATTTGACCGCTAATACGTCGTGTACATTTTATACAATATACTTACATACTGGACAATATGACAAGGTACACTAACTTATCGAATTATGAATCGAATAATGAGTTCATTGTGTAAAAGTATATCTTATCTTATATTTGATTATCTCTTTTTGGTCAGACTGTAAATAAAGACGGCCGAAAACCGTAAATTTGTAGTGATTACAAACTTATTTGCAGTTGGTTAACTAACCCTGACTTATGTTGATGTGTGGAGACATCAATATTGCCACAGCAAAGTTCAGTTTGTCGCTTAGTAATTTTTATCTTTCCGTTTCAGTAATATGCAGTGATTTCAGTGTTTGTACCTACCTACGGAACTCTCGAATCTCAAGATGCGCGCGTCAGACTCGCATTTGATAGTCTACCTTACATTTTAATCCCCGACGAAAAAAGAGAAGTTGTGTATCTCTGTGTCTGCCAGTCTAACAAATATCATTGCCATAATCATATCGCAAAATATTTGAGGAGAATTAGTCTGCCGCCGGTGGGAGACAATGACAGCAAGCGGGGGCGTAAGGAACAAGGGACTACTATCGACTTTCTGTGATGTCTGTCTGTACTTCTGTCCGTCTGTCGGTCTGTGTGTCTGTCCGCCCATCTGCCCGTCCATCCTGTCGGTTCGTCTAGCGTCTATTCGCCAGTCTGTTCGACCGTCCGTCCCTCTGTATGCCAGTCTGCCTGTCCATCCTTCCATCTGTGCATACGTTAATCTGTTTGTTCGTCTGTCTGTTATACCCGACTACGAAGAATCAGTAAAGTTATAACCCATTATTTCTTATGCGTGAGTTTTCAAGGTGCTAGTGGTTTTATAATTCAATAGTCTTACGGCGATTGCCAAAGTAGTGCTTCCCTGGGGTGAGCGGGTAAGCGGGCGCAAGGTAAAGGGGGCGCAGCTTGTAGTAAGTTAATGGCAATCGTAAGCCTAACACTTTCTTTGGGTAAGGTATCATCATCATCATCATAATCAGCCGATAGACGTCTACTGCTGGACAAATGCCTACCCCAAAGTTCTCCATAGTGATTTTTATTGCGCCACCCTCATCCGATTTCTGTATACTATTATAAAAATCATAATTATCTTTTATTTTCTTTAGGTACCTGCGAGTTTTTATCCCATTATCTCTTCTATCCGAAGATGATGTCGCGGACGGGGCGAAGTGGAGAAGTAGAATACGAAAAGCTGGGCCCTCCACCATGTGTGATAAATAGCGATGAAAAGACGCCAATGAAGAAGTTTCCACTGTCGGCGTTACAATTGTTGTTTTTTTTTTAGATTCGCGAACTCTTGAGAACTGAGATTTGAGAACTCTCCTGCTTCCTAAAAAAAATATGTCTAATATTTTTTTTAGGAAGCAGGAGAGTTCTTCTTTTTTTATTGAAAAAATATCTGACTTATTTTAAATTATATTATTATTCTTATATTTCACTTTCACAGTAGGTACCTAAGGATCATATCAAGGATAGCCTCTTCATACGACTACATTATAATATTCGTCTGCCTGCTCTTTTGGACCGAAATAGATAAATAGTAAAGTTGATTATGTAATTAATGATTATACTTATCGCTAAATCACCACCATCACCACCAGTCACCACCACCACCACCAGTCACCACCACCACCAGTCACCACCACCAGTCACCACCATATTCATCATCATCATCACCAACACCACCTTCGTCACCACCAGTCACCACCATATTCATCATCATCATCATCATCATCGTCAACACTACCACCACCAGTCACCACCATATTCACCAACATCATCATCATTACCATCACCAACACCATCACTATTTCACGAGTCAATGCCCACCTATCAACCATATACACAGTAGGTACACAAACAACCCTTTCGAAATTTTCTACGTAGCCAACTCCCGGCCAACTCCGTGCCCTTGCAGGGTGAGGTAGCTTAATTCGGTGCGGGAGTGTGCGTGTCCATTCTGTATGTAATACTATTAAGTATTCCGTGATATTAGTATGGATGGATTCAGGTATTTGCGTCTGGTAGTCATCATCTCTTATGGTGAACAGATGCTGGAAAGTACAACTCCTTAATGGTTAGGAGTTAGGGGATATATAATTCTTTAAATATAGGAAGGTTAGTTGTATTCTTTTTAGTATTTCGCCAAGTCAGGATCTGATCATGGGATCCTAGGAAAATCGAGGGAAACCTTCAAATGATACAGGCACTAATAATGGTATATTTTCTAAAGTTCAATCATTGTCCCTTGATGCTGAGCTGATGATGGACGGTTAGGAGGTAGAGGATAATTCAAATGAGATGTATGTGAACAAGACCTGCCCGATCCGGGGATGATCATAGATCCTCTATAGTATGTACCCACTTTATTAATTCACTAAACTAAAAGGCAACAAACATAACTAAAAAAAGTACCGACTTCAAAATAACTTGAAAAGCCAAAAATAACCGGTACAGATTACCTTTGAATCAGCTTTTGAAGTCGGTGTCAAATCTCACGTAAACTTCTTTTTCATCACACTTTGCTCGTAAACAAGGGCTTACATGCTAGAAAAGCGGGCGGTAAGTCTTAAATTACGCCCTAGGGCGTTAAGTTATTTTGGTATTGACTACTACTACTTTTGTTTGATTTCCTCCAAAGTGTGATGAAAAACGTCGTACGTGACTCTGGTGGTAAAGGAATTCCTAACTCGTGTCATTAAAGCCCTCACCTTCGGCTTCGGGCTACTCGTTTGTAATTCCTCGTTTACCACCCTTGTTACGTAATGTACTATACCGACCAAAAATACTCGTATACCGGGGGGTGATCAATCCAAATGGGTCAGTCAGTAGGAAGAAAACGAAAACTAAGAGATATGGAAATCTGTTCTTAGGAACCATGACGTCGATTTTAGATTTATTAAAAACTGCATGCATATATAATTTTTTATTTTTTTCTCTACTTAATTTCGGCCGGGTTCGATTCCCGGTTATGCATGAGATATACGAAAAAAAATTGAATGCAGTTTTTAATAAATCTAAAATCGAAGCCATGGTTCCTAAGAATAAATTTCCCTATTTCTTATAGTTTTCGTTTTCTCCCTACTGACCCATTTGGATTGATCAACCTATGTAACCAAATAGTAATGAAGGCGTCATGCGTAGCATCTGTTTTCATAGTAATTGAGTGATTTGTCACAGACTTCAAAAGGGGATTCAAGTGTATTTTTTGTGTTTTCAGTTTATTTTGAAGTCGGTTTAGACTGGTAGAAAAATCAAAATATCGGCTTCCTTTACCGTCCTAACGGCATTTTGTGACTGTGAGCCATTTTGGCAACATGACTTTTCTGATGTAAAAAAGCCTGCTAAATTCGATTCTGGATGTTGCCAAGCCGAATTTTGCCCCCCTCCCCCCATTTCCCCCCTTTTTACCTCAAAATATCACGGTTTTTACGGTTTTATACAAAAAGTATTACAGCTAGAAAAAAATGTCAAAGACAAGAATGATCTCTATAAAATTTCCTATAACATGGTGTATATATTTTTTTGTAGGCCTTATGGTTTGTGAGCAATATCTTCCCGAACTTCATTATTTAAAAAAAAATTGATGAACTTGGTCGAGGTAGTGAAATACACTTATTTTGGGATAATTGGTTTCGCACAGGATCCAGCCGCTCTGCAGCTCTTGAAGCTGACATCCAGTTGGCGTGCTGCTTATTATATGTCAAGACTTACGAGGCTTTCAGTCATAAGCAGCCGTCAGATTTACACGCAGAATTGTATCCAAGTAGGGCTAAAAGCGACGTAGAAAATAAAAATGCTTTACTTCTGACCATGAAGTCATTCAAAATGCTCAGTTCTACGCCAGATTCTCCAGAAATGTGCCTTAGAAATGCAGTTACCCGGGATCTTGCAACAGAAAAAAATAAAGTGTCAATTCACACTGCTAAGCAGCTTGGCTCACTCTAAGTAACGAAGTTTGTTTCCGAAAGGCTCACCAACAGCAGGTCTACAAGCTACAACGCAAAGTTCAAAATGAACTAAGGTCCGACCTTCAAGACCTGTACAAGGCAGGTCGTTCAAAATCTACCATATTTGCGTCTGATGTGGGGGGCAAACGCTCAGGCGCTGGAGTGGTGCCAAACAAAGCATAGCCTGCATCGTCACATACTCGACTTGTACAGCAGGGCCAGGAACTTCTCAGTCTTTCGCTGATGGGGTGTATGTATATCTCATTGAGTAGTTCACAGTGCTTTCGATAACGGAAAACGGAATACTTTTAATCAAAGGAGTAAATGTTTTAGAAACGCAAATGATCAATTTAATTATTTTGTTACCTGCAATGCAATAAATAAAAGCCGTTCGAATCGCCAGTGCCTGAGTAAAACGCCAGAATAGTCTAACGTTCTAAAGCAATCCCTTAATTTTGTCATGATGATGAATCATAAGCAACAACAACACTAATAACCAGTCTTCTGGGTGGGTTATGCACAGTGTGGAGCACATGTCGAGTATCGGTTTCCTCATGAATAGCACGTATGTTGAGGTATCGACCTCAGTTGGTGACGCTTGAACCTTAGTCTCGTCTGCAAATCCTCGCACTAAGCACGACATTAGTCCCGCACGCGCGTTCGCGGGATAAAAACTGCGAGCCCAACCTAGTTTGAAGGTATTGAGTAATTTTTAAGGAGCTGCTTGGCAGTGAGAAGTGACACTTTATTGTTTTCTGCTGCAAGATCCTGGGTAACTGCATTTCTAAGGCCCGTTTCTGGAGAATCTGGCGTATAACTGAGCATTTTGAATGACTTCATGGTCAGAAGTAAAGCATTTTTATTTTCTACGTCGCTTTTAGCCCTACTTGGATACAGTTCTGCGTGTAAATCTGACGGCTACTTATGACTGAAAGCCTCGTAAGTCTTGACATATAATAAGCAGCATGCCAACTGGATGTCAGCTTCAAGAGCTGCAGAGCGGCTGGATCCTGTGCGAAACCAATTATCCCAAAATAAGTGTATTTCACTACCTCGACCAAGTTCATCAATTTTTTTTTAAATAATGAAGTTTGGGAAGATATTGGTCACAAACCATAAGGCCTACTAAAAAAAATATACACCATGTTACAGGAAATTTTATAGAGATCATTCTTGTCTTTGACATTTTTTTTCTAGCTGTAATACTTTTTGTATAAAACCGTAAAAACCGTGATTAGGGACATATTTTGAGGTAAAAAGGGGGGAAATGGGGGGAGGCCGGGAGGGGGGCAAAATTCGGCTTGGCAACATCCAGAATCGAATTCAGCAGGCTTTTTTACATCAGAAAAGTCATGTTGCCAAAATGGCTCACAAAATGCCGTTAGACTTGAAAATTTTGATTTGAACTACCAGTCTAGTTTTTTTTTTTCTATATTCCCTGATAGTTTCGGCATGGATACCAAAATACTAGAGATCCTTTCCTAAAATAAAATGCTGATTTTCAGGATGAGATGAAGTTAGTACAGTCGCCATCAGATAATATTGCAGCATATGAGGCGTTCATAAATATCTGAACACGACTCTTGACTGGGCGTTACAGTACATGTTCAGATATTTATGAACGCCTTATATAGTGCGATATATCTGATGGCGACTGTACGAGTCTGCATTGACTGCCAATATCGTGAAGTCAATATTTTTATCATACCGTAATGTTAGTTAGAATTTGCGCTAGTCATAAAACTATATTGATCGAAGGGCTAAGGGTAAGAATTGGCCAAGTGACATGTGCAAAATTATTCAGTACAGACAATAAAATTGCAGTTATGCTTTATGGCGTATGTAAAATTATATAAAATGGGATCTAGCTTTAAGTTTTACCCCTGGTTTAAAAAGTCATAGGAACTGGGCAATTTTGCAGCCGTAGAGAAAAATACTTGGGTCACTGAATCATCGGAGTAAGTAAGAAAAAAAATATGGCAGTACCTAGGCAATTTTAACCCTTAGCTTCCTCAATTGTTTCCTGGAAATCGGTAACGAGGATAAATTTAATTAGTCTAGCTCTTTTTTTATAGCGTATTATTGGCCAACAAATTATTGCTAGTTTGGTCAGCAGTAAAATCATGAGGTGAGTAAGTCTATCCAATCCAAACATTCCTAACCGAAATTGACCATTTGCTGACAAAACATTAATTTTGCCGATCTTTTTTATTTACATTTTAGACCAGCACTCTCTTTTATAAGTGTTTGAGGGAAAAAAAATACAGGATTTAAAAATTTTATGCTGCTAGTATCATCAATCATCATCATCATCATAATTATGGCCGAAATACATGGCCTAGTGGAAAACCGTAGATTGTAAAAAGGGATAACTAACCGTTACTGTAACGAATGCCTTCTTTGTGTGGTATCAATATTATTTAGAATCAATACATAAACCACCAGTAGTGTGACGTTAGCAGAACCTGATTACCAGCGGTCAGGCACTACCCGTGGCTCATCTAATCAGTTCACCACGGCAATTTTTTCCGGGGTTCACCTAAGCGGACTAAGATGAAGCAAAGCCACGTAACGTACGACTCTGAAATCACAGAATGCTTACCTCTAGTCTAGGTAGGTAATAGATGACAAGAGATAATGCACCGTGACTTCAAAGTGAAGAACCGGCCAAAAGCATGTCGGACCACGCTCAGCGTAGGGTTCCGTAGTTGCCAATCCTTCACGATAGATTAGGTTTAAATTACGAGAAAGATTTCAAGCTCTTGATCACAGAGCTAAGCCGCAGTCGGACGGACATAGCGAAACTATACCTAAGGGTTGACTACGGAACCCTAAAAAGGATAAGTATAGATATGCACTGGAGTTGGTGACTACGAGTATATTATTACGTCATGGTAAGTAAGTCGTTATCGTCAGTAAGTATTTAGATGTGATTTGAGTAAATTCATTGAAGTATCGCTAGGTGCCAGTTCAGAATGGTTATAGGATGTTCTTTTTTTTTCAATTACGAAAAAAAGTTATGGGTGACAAGTCGAAAATAAATATCTAGCGGTAATAGGTAAGATCTCCAGAAACGCAAGTTTTTGCACGAATGAAAACTTTCATTAATTTTGTAGCAAACTACATAAAAACTTCCGCTGTATGTAGATTTAAATATTTAGTTATAACAATTAAAATGGTTGAAATCTTATATAAAATTGCTACTAAATCTATGAAGCGTTTCATTGGTATACAACAACTACAGAAATATATAAAATGCTAAATTACATCTGAAATCGGCTCTTTACGGAGTTGTGATATATGGAAGATAGAAGCAAGCAAGCTAATACAAACTTTTTGTAGCACAAAAAAGAAGGCAAATATGATTTACCAACATCCGTATCAATAATGCGGGTGAGGGATGCAGCAATACGTGAGACACGCATAGAAATAACTCCATCTCACTCCTACGTATTGCTGTATCTCTCTCGTCATTGAATAATTTAGGAAAGTGTAAAGCTGCAATACGCGTGTAAAATACCTATATAACCTATAACGAATTCATAACGTTTTCGAACATCGATACTGTGTGTAATCTGTGGTACCTATTATGAAGTATTAGAATAAATTATATGAAGCACTCGCTTAGGTTCTGGGTTCGTATCCCAGCTAGGCCAAACAATATTTTTGCATTATGAGTTCTAATATTTATTTTTGAGTTTACTAACGTCTGTATGTTATTTATTTATCAAACGAAGCTTCATATGCCATTTAATTATGCATTTCGCTATAAATTACTTACGACAAGCACAAACAATGACAAAATTTGCACCATACACTGTGGGGCCAATACAAGTTTTATGGATTTTCTGTAAATATTGATATCTCAGAGGACATATTTTACTTAAATCGATTACAAATAATTTTATTTGAATTATTGTAACCCGAGAAACTCATAGAAACATTTTTTGATGATTTTAATTTTTCTCGGCGTCTCCGGATTTTTATGAAAAGAAGGTATTATTTTTTGAAAATACTGAATTATAACATATGAATTATATATCAAAAAATAAAGCGTTAGTTCCCATTTGCGCAAACGAAATTTTGAACGGAATGGTGTTCAGGTTATTGAGAAAATTATAATTTTCCATGAAAAATTGGGGTAAATTTTAGGTGCCGACCATGGCGCCATCTATTGAAATTTTTTCCGTAACTCGGTGACTCGAATGGCCTTAAACAGTACATGGTACTGGCAAATCTCTATGGCATTATGTAACATGTTAGTAATTGTTATTAGTCGGATTGACTTAGAAATGTTTATTATACTGATTTGTTAATAGATTCCAACTATTATCTATGCCAAGGCATTGAGTGTAGAAATATGTGCTGTTTATTTACCAGACAATCATATCATATGACAGACATTCTTCTTGGTATTTTGTGATGCTAAGAACATCAATAGTTGTTACTTATAATTACTGAAATGGAATCCCTTAAGAGGAAATACGGCTTGTTATTTTTCCATACGAATTGAGGTTTCGTTTTCATCTGTTTCCTCCACCAAAACAAAACCAATTGTTACAAAATTAAAGGAACTGAATGATAAGGATATGTTCTGTTAAACTGTTGATACAAAGATCAAAGCATGAAGAAAACTGGAAATAAGTTACCTGGTGGAAGAGACCGGGAATGCCGGTCCAGCGCGTTAACCTTTCCGCTACCCTAACTCCCGAGCTAACCTATCGAATTTTTTTCCTTATGCTTTATGTGTCAATTGTTAATTTGAAAGGCTTACACCTTAGCAACCTCTATGTGAAATGTTCTGTGTCGGACCAGTCTGTTTTTGGCCAAAACACTGCCACAAACGGGCGCCTGGTACACTAATTCTATAATATCGTTAAGTTTGGACCTCATTTTGTATGCGACCCCATAGTTACCAGGTGCAAACTTACGTAAGTTTACGATAGTATGGGAAAAGGAGCAGATATATATCCTCTTAACAACATTAAGTAAGTTTTGGTGATCTTATAGAAAAACTTGTACTAGAAAAGATATGCAAATCACACAGTATTCTGATAACAGAGCAACTACTGACGTCTTGGAAGAAAACCTAGTATTGTGGGAACAGATATTAAACACATCCAATTACAAATTAGTCCTAGTCTTCTTCAAATGCAAAAGTGTGGTTTTACCAAGCCAGTTCTTATAACGTGGAAATACTGCAGTCTAGACTTAGCACTAATAAGAAATAACCCATCAAAACACATAAAAATTTAAGTTAACAACTGATGGCACCTGCATGAACTTAGGTTTTTGTATAATGTACTGTTATGAAATTTATTTATTATATTATACATTGCAAAATATCAACTCATTCGAGGAAAAAGAAATCAATATTTTTATATATCGACATGTGGAAATTAAAATCCATACTAATATTATAAAGGCGAAAGTGTGTCTGTCTGTCTGTCTGTCTGTCTGTCTGTCTGTCTGTCTGTCTGTCTGTCTGTCTGTTACCTCTTCACGCTAAAACCGCTGAACCGATTTAGATGAAATTTGGTATATACATAGTTTGGGATGGGCGGGTAACACCGCGGGGCACAGCTAGTTAAATATAAAAGCATTGAAAATTTAATTAAACTTAAACTGTAATGCTCAATGTACTGCAAATTCTAATCTAGATACTGGCATCTGAGTATCAACAATATTTGAAACAGTTTTATTAATTTAACGTCACATGGCTAAAGTACAGCACACAATGTATGCACGCATTGCTCGATAGATGGCGCTTTTAATAATGTACTTCTTATTTTTATTAAAGCAGTAACTGCTAACGTAAACTAAATGTTTACAAATGAAGCGAAAATTGAAAAATTTAATGATTCGGACAGGATTCGATCCTGCGTTTCCAACGGCTTTCCGCTTCATTTGTAAACATTTAGTTTACGTTAGCAGACGTTACTGCTTTAATAAAAATAAGTAATTCGGGTGTAGCACATCGTTACTATCGATTCTCAACAAATTTGAGACGATGGTGCCGACGATAAAGTCTAAATCTTTACGGTAGATGGCGCTACGATGCCACCCTAAGGCATGTCCAAGCAACTGGTTGAAAAATTCAATGGCTCTGACATCTGATTCGGTGGTCCAATTGGGAGGACGCCCGTGTTGGCCCGGAAAGCCGTTGGAAACGCAGGTTCGAATCCTGTCCGAATTATTAAATTTTTCAATTTTCGCTTCATTTGTAAACATTTACTACTTCTACAGAACTATTTTATAACCTTGTCTTGTGGCAATAACATTATGTTTTAAATATTATAATACATACGTTATTTTTTTAAGTAAAAGTGGGGTATACTGGTCTGCTTACAATGACACCTCACTCGCCACTCACTGCATCTAATTCTCTTCATAGCCATCTGTCACATTGCCAAACTCACTTACATTGTCACTGAGATTTCATTATAATTAAATTTAAATTTTATATCGACTGTTATTATTTAATTACAAATAATAAATGTCATATCCAACATACTGTCCCGTACCCAATGTTAATGTCAGAGCAAGCGCATTTCCATAAATTAAATTATGCTATGAATATGGTCATTATTTTGTACGGATTATGTTTACAAAATCAGTACACGACCGGCCGAGAAAAATGTAACTTAGTTGCCATCGTTTCGGTCTCACTAATTTCTCACAGAGGGCGCTAACATTATCCAAATTTAAATGTACGCACAATATACACTCGCGCATAGACAGGTCATGTTGAGCTTATATGAGTCGTTTTCAAAATATGTGTACATTACTACTAAAATGTGTGTCCTCATAAAAAATCCTCGAAAAAATATGGTAACGATTAAAATAAATCAGTTTTTAAATTTTACAGACTAATATAAAGCATACTGCATATTATTTCTGATAAAAAGAAATTAATTGCTATTCAAATCCTTACATAAGTTTAATGTGGAAAAAAAGTAACAAATAAACTCCATACATTTTTTATTGTCCCCCTATTTGGACGACATTGAAAACAATATTTTTATCAGATTTTTTGTACAGAAACTTCCTAGTTTTTTGTATCATAATTAAAAAGCAATGTTTTAAGTGTTATGTCTGATAGATAAACTATTAAAATTTACCTTAAAGAAACTAAAAATGATATATTAAAAATATGTCCTTATCAATCATTACAATTTCATGACACTGATTTATTGACATAATTAACTAACTTTTTGTATCGCAAAGAGTAGGAATCTAACTTTAATCTTTTACTACAATATTACCTAATCATGAATACAGCCTTACTTTTACAACTTCCTGACGGGTGCGCTTCGCTTGGTCTAAAATTGTATGTTCTAAAATTGTTTGGCCGAAAATGTTTGGTCTAATATTTAATGGTATACTTATTCTTTAGCATAAAGATTTTTTTGCATACATATTTTTTGTCCTAAAACATGTTTGACCTAAAATTGTTTAGTATATTTTTTTTATGACTAAAAGGCTAAAAGTATAATATTGTTAGGTATAATTATTCTTTAGCCTAACATAAAACCTCCTAAAAACCCATATGCTAAAGCGAGCAAGCGAAAGTATAAGTCGCTCCCAGAACAATAGTTTAGGTAAGGTTGGAACTGCGTCCCCAACAAAATAAGGCGCTCCCAGAACAGTAGGTTAGGTTAGAACTGCGTCCCTGACAAAAATAAGGCGTTCCCAGAACTGTAGGTTAGGTTAGGTTAGAACTGCGTCCCTGACAAAAATAAGGCGCTCCCAGAACAGTAGGTTAGGTTAGAACTGCGTCCCTGACAAAAATAAGGCGCTCCCAGAACAGTAGGTTAGGTTAGGTTAGAACTGCGTCCCTAACATAAATAAGGCGCTCCCACAACAGTTGGTTAGGTTAGGTTAGAACTACGTCCCTGACAGAAATAAGGCGCTCCCAGAACAGTAGGTTAGGTTAGGTTAGAACTGCGTCCCTGACAAAAATAAGGCGCTCCCAGAACAGTAGGTTAGGTTAGGTTAGAACTGCGTCCCTAACATAAATAAGGCGCTCCTACAACAGTTGGTTAGGTTAGGTTAGAACTACGTCCCTGACAGAAATAAGGCGCTCCCAGAACAGTAGGTTAGGTTAGGTTAGAACTGCGTCCCTGAGAAAAATAAAGCGCTCCCAGAACAGTCGGTTAGGTTAGGTTAGAACTGCGTCCCTAACAAAAATAAGGCGCTCCCACAACAGTTGGTTAGGTTACGTCCCTGACAAAAATAAGGCGCACCCAGAACAGTAGGTTAGGTTAGGTTAGAACTGCGTCTCCAACAAAATCTAAGTAATATTAATTTAATAAATGCGACAGTTTGGATGCGATTATTATTAACACCAATATTCGGAATACCAATTTTATGCCTAAAATACATTCGACCAAACAATGTTATTCCATACAAATGTTAGACTAAACAATTTTCGGCCAAAAAAATATATGCACAACAATTTCGCCCAAACAATTTTCGACGTAAAAAACCATCGACCAAAGATTATTAGGCCAAAAAATATGTGACGAAAAAAATATCGGCCAAAAAATTTTAGACAAACAGATATAGACCCCTTCCTGACATTTCCTAACGAAACATTTTACTGACAATTTCGTGACGGTACACATATTTTGAAAACGACTCATATATACGTTGATTTTAGAATAGGTCGATGTAGGTATCTGTGATTTAATACCACTGTAAAAAGGAGAACATATCCAAATTGAGACCCAAAACTTAATGTTATAATTTTTAAATCGAGATTTATTTCTTGTCGATGGTTTTTCGTTTCTGCGTATAAACCATAAAATAACTAAATAGCATACATTATATATAAAGCATTCTCTATGTGTTAAATTATCTGAAAGAGTAGAGATAGAGAATACTAAAAATGTCGAAAAATCTACCTAAGTGTCTAACATTTCTCTATGCTAAAACTATACTTACTACGCTGCACGCAGTGTGTATTGTAGCGACGTATTTACTCCTTACTCCCCACGTTCATCTATTTCTAATAAATTGGCATGCCGGTACGTGCCTATATTGAAAAATAAATCTCTGCCAACTTCGCGCAAATACCGTGTGACCTTCTGGATGTTCTTCCAAGGTTATCGGGAAGTAGAAAAATTCTCCGGAAGGCCAAACAGACGTAGGATTACACCGAGCGGCGTGTTGTTATACTAACTCGTTCGGTTATGGGATTTTGCGGATGTTTTCTTATTAGCCAAGGTTTGGATGTTTTCTTATTAGCCAAGGTTTGGATGTTTTCTTATTAGCCAAGGTTTGGATGTTTTCTTATTAGCCAAGGTTTGTTAAGGCCGGTCGCGATTAAACATGATGAGGAAGATTCAAGACTTTGGAATGTTTAATAGTTTTTTTCTTAACAAGTTTTAGGTTTTGGATCTTTATTGTTTGTTTTCTCGGTTTTTGTCCTCGGATCATTGTATAGTATTTTTGTTATTTTCGAGGCCACTTTTTGCATCATGGAAAATAATTTTTTCCATGATGCTGTAATAATATTCACGTAATTACGACCTAAAGAAAATACGGTAATAGTTGCTGGTACTTATATGTGATCACTTTGTTTCCGTTGGTTTATGGCACAAAAACTGCGTTTTCTCAGGAATGGGTCAACAGAATGTTTAAGTCTATGTTTGACGCGGTTGGCGCAGTTTCCAGACACCTGCCTTCTGAGCCGACGGTCCCGGGTTCGAATCCCGGCCGGGGCAAATATTTGTGTGATGAACTTGAATATTTTGTTCTTGGGTCATGATCATGAATGTTATCTATATATGTATTTATATATTATGTATATTGTCGTCTAGTACCCATAGTACAAGCTTTGCATAGTTTGGGACTAGGTCGATTTGTGTATGATTGTCCCATAATATTTACCTTTTTATTTATTTATAACAAACGTGTAACCAGTAGAACATTTAATTTAAAGGGGACAAGAAAAGAAAATATAAAAGGACAGAAAACTAAATGTAATTCTAATGTAATCTGTCAATTTTGGACAAATCTGAGAAATAGATTGCTTACTAAATATTTATATATATGTATCATATCCATACTAATATTATAAATGCGAAAGTGTGTCTGTCTGTCTGTTACCTGTTCACTCTTAAATCGCTGAACCGACTTAGATGAAATTTGGTATGGAGATAGTTTGAGACCCGGGAAAGGACATAGGATACTTTTCATCCCGAATCAATTTAGTGTTCCCGTGGGATGAGCGGGTAATACCGCGGGGCACTGCTAATTATACATATATCACAAAAAATATTGAAATAACCTGATTACAGGTTAATTTGTATCCGATGCGATGCCATACGTATCAGGTGCAAATTGAAGTTAACCTTGCCACAACACTTGCTGATTTATTTCTTAGTTTAAATGTTATAAATAAACATACATAAAAAAATAAAACCCTATAGTAATAAACCTGTACACATTGTTCCTCGAATCCGATTCGTTTGTTTTTGCTTTATCTATGAAGTACCTAGCTGGGTAGGTAGGTGGTACCTACTTCCCATACTAAATAACCAATCCGTCCACCCGGACCACCGTCCGCTGAAGGGACTAGAATTAATAAAAAATTAAGACTATTTTCAATCGGCACAGAAAAACAACTAAACTTTCAATTAGTGTTCCCTCTTAAGGATTAAAAAAAATATGATAAGCAATCTTACTAAATATACCATTAACGTTCTTCAGGCTAATGATCTCCTTAAAGATAACTGAACTTCTTTGACAGATTTTTTGGTAACAGTTTAAATTTCCCACGAAATTATAAGTAGGTAAATTTCTTAGATGTTTTGCATAAAAATAAGACGTATAGAACTAGCCCCTTGAGTGTTATTTAACATAAGTAGCCGACCTAACGCAGTTATCATTCGCCCTATTTTTGTGCCCAGCCGCATACGTAATACTCTTAGGGATAAATTTAAATAATTTTGTTACTTTCTCTGATTTAATGATAACTCATTGGAATACGTCCATGTCGTCCATTACTATACTGACCGTGCTTAAATGTTACAATGATGGTTTGTATCGTTGTAAGATTTAAGCTCTGTTCGTAAAGGTAAAATAGCTGCGATTATTGTAGTAACAATGACAGTGTAATTGTGCCTGTTATTTAATTTTCGAAGTCGACCTTACGATTAGCGGGTGGCCTCGATAAAGTTAACTCAATCATCGGATCGATTGTGGGGTCCGTGGAAGTGTAGCATTGAGGTCGATCCGACCTTGTGTTAGGGCTGCCTCGGAGTTGAAGGATACTCCTGGGGGGCCTTCGAAACCTTGAATAATTTCGCCGCAAGGACATAGGGCCTATGATAAATGGAGATCTTCAGTATCTAGGCCGCTCTGCCTTCCATTAGAGTTGCCCTGAATACCCAATTTTCGGGGCATAAGTAATCGCGAAGTTGTTTTGGTATCTATTTGTGTAGGCTTTCATGTTAAACGCTTTCTTTTGGGAACGAGGAAAAGCTATCAGCGACCGCTGTTTTTAATCTTTATTGAGCTAAGTTGTTAACATCTTTTATGTCCCACAACCGCGTCTTTAGGTAATCAAAAATAACCCACGCTTAAGTTACTTTCTAAAACAAAAATGGTTAAGATAAGAATTTAATCTTTGTGTTCATTTTCTTTCACGCATTAAGATAAGAATACTAAAGACAATTTACAATTTCTGTCTCGTTTGTTATTAATTAAGTTATCTGTTTTTTTTTTTAGATTGTACCTAAACATTATCTTACAGTGTTCTTACATGAAGTTGATGACCAGATGTTTGGGTATTCTTGGATACGATTAAAAGGTTAGGTTAGGTACTATTACTAATTAACGATATAGTTTTCTGAAATTACCAATTTTTGTTATCAAAGCAGCAGTTAGTTATTCTATTCTAATGAAAGTATTTAGTTACGAACGCTCCAATAACAAAGAGAATAGAAAGAGGTGCGAATCTTGAAGCCCGAGTTGGAATGAACTTGCTCTATAACGTACTTTGACTTTTACCATATTTCTAAGTAACCTCGCAGCTTTGTATTGTATCTTTAACTATACAAAATAACACGTTATAATTACTGTACACATAGGCTTAAATAGTATTAGAACTTACTGTCGCCATTCATAAATAATACACTTAATGCTTTCAAACGTATAAACATACATGTTCACAATCAAATATGTTATATCGTTAGCATCACCATGTGAAATGCAATTAAAAGTTACGGTTTATATTAGGCAATATGTGTAGTGTAATGTTCGACGGGTCAGTATCCCGTGGTTAGTCCGGCACAGGGCGTCGACCTCGGATTGCACTCGAACTCATGCACTGACTGGGGCTTGCATTGTCGTCACACCGTGCACTGTCCCGAATTCATCCTCACCACTATCTTTCACGCTATTTACATGTTAATTAGCCAGCGGCTTCACATGTCCACTTGAATCGGAGCGAATGAAATCTGCTTTGTCCAAGCGAATAATCTTTAAAAATGTGATATTACGTTGCTAATGTTTCAGTTGTGTGTAAATTAAACACAACTAAAACAAAATTAATATTTAACCCCTCGTATGCTTAGACACGGATCCGTGCGGGACATTTGAATTATTTTCAATTTGATTAGCAAATTTTTGACGCCGCATACGAGGGGTTAATGGATTTACCAAAACGGAAAATTTCCATACCGATTAATAAAGGACCTGAAGTGGTAATTACTAGGCCAAATTAATAGACGTCGTCGATTTAAATAAGCACACCAGTAGTAAAATTGACAGCAACTTAAATACTATTTACATATACATTGCTGACCGTACCTATGTCAATATTATTTTTAAGAGAATATTAGTAAGAACCTAACAGGTGGTAGCAGAATAGCTTTTGATATCGATGATAAGCTACTAGGTACCTAATCAGCAGTCTTAGTCCTGAGTCCCGAGACACTATCACCATACATCCACAATATCAATGCAAATTCATTACATGTATGAGTAATGCATGAGCTACATACATATGTCGATACCAATATAACTCACAACACCTCCGTCTCAATGATGAATTTAAACCAGCCCGACTAGCACAACCTATGCTTCGCGACTCTTGTCGCGCGAGATAGTGCTACCCGTCATTGTCTCACATTACTGCATAGACAGAGACGGGTAATTATCTCGCGCGAGAAATAGTCGCGAATGGCAGCTATACTAGATGTGCAGGTGCCAATGGATAGGCAGTGTTATAGCTAACGACCGTTGGAAGAATCGCGTCTTTGAGACATCCCGCATCACTTTGAAACTATCCCTACCCTTGCCTAATGTTTGGTACTGTTATAAAAAAAAGAGAGAGAGAGAGAGAGACATTTAGTTATATCTTCTTCTGAATCAATAAAAATATATATATATCCAAAGACGGAGTTACTTCCACATACGAGTATGTTATTGATTCGATTGACCTTATAGCTAAGTCTCGTCAAGAAGAGACATCGATATACTGGCGTAAACGTACCAATTTACTATGTGAACGATAAGCCCCGAGCCTTAATTAAAACGTCCAGTTTTTAGTAATCCGCTATTATGCAACTAGGTTGAAGTTAACTGAGATCTTACCCATTTCCATTAAATGCAAATGTTGATACAACAGTGTTGTGTTCTAGACGTTTTACAAGCTTTTATTTAATTTACTTTGTTCATGCTTCCGGGCGCCCTTACCAATTGATTCTCATAATCATAATCGACTCGTCCGATTCACTTTGCATAACATTTTGCTCGTTTTGGGTATAACACATACCTTATGCTGTTAAAATAATTATTTTCTGCATTGCGTGGCGTAATTTCGGATCTAATTGTGACTGTGTTTAGTAAAACGTCCCACTTTGTCGATTCTAGTTCCGTAACTAGAATCGACAAAGTGGGACGTTTTACGACGTTTGACGTTTGTTTAAATAATGACTCCGTAGTTACGGGCAGTTTAGTGAAATATGGTAAAACCTACCGAAAATCGGTTTTCAATAAAAACTGATGGAACATAGTGTAATGAAGCTATGATTTTGATGTCGACGCATAAATGTCCAATTTAAGCACTTTTTTAGGGTCTCAAAGTTTAGTGCCTAGCGTCCCACTTTGTCGAATATCTGAAAAAATTGTCTATGTCATATTTGTGACTGTTTTAGGGAAACTTCCTACTTTGTCGATTTGAAGATATGAGTAGTTCCTTATACTACAGAACATAAGCTATCTTAGGTACTATAGTTATTTTATAAAAAATCTCCAAAGTTGCAAATGTGAAAAAGGGGACAACTGAGAAAACGTTGGTTAAAGTTTGGGACGGCAAAAAACACGCTTGTAGTTTGAAGTTATGGAGTCGTTGGTATTAAATTAATTGTTATAATTTAAAGATTTCAAATTAGTCAAAATCATATATGTAACCTAAGTAGTTTGAATGTTACGGAGGCTTGAACATAAAAACAGAACGAAATATCTCAATGTGAATATGGTTTTCATTTCTATATCTTTCTAATTTGAAATCCTTATGGTATGACAATTAATTTGATACCAAGCACTCCATAACTTCAAAGTACAAGTGTGTTTTTTGCCGTCCCAAACTTTAACCAACGTTTTCTCAGTTGTCGCTTTTTCACGTTTGCAACTTTGAAGATTTTTTAAAAAATACCTGTAGCACCTAGAGACATAACTCTTTCACCAAAAGATAGCTTATGTTCTGTAGTATTAGGAACTACTCATAACTCCATATCGACAAAGTGGGGCCTTTTCCCTAAAACAGTCACAATTTTATACCAATATTCAAATGAAAACCGTGAAACTTTTCTTGTTAAATTGAAATCTTATTTATCCAGTCGGGGCCCGACGATTTAATATAAAGACATTCTCCAAAGTCATTTTAAGTACTGTGAAGTTGTGGTTCTAATTTCAAAAACACGAAAAGCGTTGGGCCAAGGACAAGAGGTTAGTTACAAATGTAGTAAAATAAAAAATCTACTAAGAAGGACATAAGAGCATCCTGCTTTTTTATTAATCGGTTAAAAATAGCCATAGCACCCACATTCTAAAACAAGTAATACGGTTCAAACCAATTATATTTTCTATTCATTGTGTATGCAAAGATGACAAAGCGGCTGTCTACACAATTTGGCAGCATGCAATTTTTTACTTCTAACTGCGCTTTCACAATAATCGTTAAGCCGCAATTAGTATTCTAGAAAGGAGTTGTAGTTAAATTGGCTATTGCAAAAACTGTTGATGGACAATAAAGGAAGCAGACATTTAATTTAACTATGAACTTAGTATTACGTATAGATTGAGTCATTAGATCATTAGAGTCAAGTGTAGCCTATGTAGTTCCAGATAATTCGACAGTTTTTCATATATTAATTTAAGTATTTTATATATTTATGCCAAAAAAATATTTATTACTTGCAACTTTTGCATACCTATCTGTGGTCGAATAATAAAACCATCAATGGTCATTGAATGAAACTGTGTTGTGTATCTAATCTCTGAATTTATTAGCTCTGCCACTTTTTTGGGGACTAATTTCCAAAAACCCTATCTCACCTATTAATAAAAAATAACGCAAATCCAAACATTTCACTTTTATTGACCCACCAAATTATGCTAAGTGTCGTCTGCTAGTGATTTACTGTAAAATGTCGACAATCTTTTAATATTTGCATGATATGGGACAATCCTTAATTCTCAATGAAAACTCATGTAAGTTAGGTTTGATAACAATGTTTACGTTAGCTCCAGTTATTATTAGCTTATGGTGTATCTAGACTGGGTTGTGTGATATCGCATGATTCATGATGATGACAAGTGGTGTGCAAATCAGGTTATCGATTGGTGGTAGTGTAACAGAACGGGCCGGCCGTCGACCCTCGCGGCCCGGGCGCTTCGCTGAACCATGCACGCTGAAACCCTTGCCACAAAAAAAAAAACAACTGCACTCTGGTTCACTAAACTGACAAAACGTTTAAAAAAGTTTTTAACTTTTTATGCAAACTGTGTCGGGCGGTATTTTATTATTTTTCTTTGCGTTTACATACATAAATGCAGGTTAATTCAGTTGGAAGTGGGTGTAGATGAGCTTACATTACTCTGAACTAGATAACGAAGAAAACAGGAATTTAATAAAAATTTAACAATAAAACTTTTAAATAAATGTATTCTAATTTAAATTATACACGCATGCTTATAGGATTTAGTATGAACTGGCAAGATTTTAACGGGATTTCTTAAGTTATTAATTTTATACCGGCTGAGACTTTTTGTAGCAGAAAATACTTGCGTAATTTTACGTGGTCGTTTGTTTAAATAATGGCTTGTAAAATAGGTACAGTCGAGTTCATTTACATCTACACACTTACGAGAACAAAAATATCTGAACACGATTTTATGCTCCTGACAATAGGGTCGTGTTCAGATATTTTTGTTCTCGTAAGTGTGTAGATGTAAATGAACTCGACTGTACTATAGAAATTGTTAGATAAACGTTTTTTGCACCAAGTAAGAATTCGAGATTACACCTTACTTCAAATAAATACATTCACACGCGTGCTCTCGTAATCCAAATTATAAATGCAACGATCACAGAGAAAAATCAAACCATTCGATAAGAACTCTGACCTCTCACCGTTGCCACGCCACGCCACAGCAATGGGTATAATTTTGTTGTTAAATCTTTACATTTATCACCTGTTCAACAATGTTATTATACCACAAACAATAATTCTCAAATATATTTATGTTTTCCCAGCAAAACAGCGTGCCGCTCACTCGATTTGTTGCGATTCAATTCAAATGATGGAGTTGCTTAAAGTTTAACCTCCAATGTGGTAGGTGGAACGGGGCCGAGGATTTTGATTCTCAAGTACCTACCTATATGAACACTACTATGATGATAATATCTACAAACCTATCGCAAATGGCAATACAATTTGTTTGAGGACCTGACCCAATCCTCACCTTTTCTAACCCAGATACCGAATAACTTGAAGCTAACATTATTGCAGACCTTTAAAACGGCGATGGACGGTCAGATAGGCTTGAGTATAGAAGTAAGAGCGGGGGCTAGGTCACGAAATTTAATGTGTGTTACGGTTGCTCTCGACTCGACCCCGCTCTGTTGCTGCATGTCTACATAATACATTTAGACCAACCGTATATTCTCACATTCTCTAACTAATAAACGAGCCTTGCGCCACTCTTAGAAAGTTTATATTCCGAGTGAATGGTAGAGAATGATGGGAGGTTTGGTAAGTTATCCATCGATGTTCCACGGATGTAGGTTAACATCGGACGCGCTCGATACCGTCGATGTCGATGTCGACCTGATCTAGGTTACCTAACCTACATCAGGGAGAGAGATCGTTTCATGAAATGTAGAGCATACCAACTAAATAAATTAAGTTTTTATAATATTCATTGTTCCATCTCCATTTTGGAAAATAAAATTCTTAACCTCAAATTTCTTAAATATTAGGACTATCCGTTTTCAAATAATCTTTGACTGTAATGAGAGTTTTGTTCTTTTAAATTTAAATCAAACAACATTTCAAGACCGACACTTGACAAAATGTCATATTTTTAATAATACTGCAAATTTATTACTATTCGTAGTATTCCGCTTAAAAAGAGGACTTAATCACTGTTTATATAATAATTTTTCCTGAGGTAACTAATTACTTTTATTCAAATTTACTAATTCTAAAAAGTTGTAACTCCAAAACTATGAAATGAATAGGTTACTTTAGTCTGGTGTCTAATAAAAAAAACTAATGACGTTGAGCTTGATATTATTGACAGCTTATTTTTTTTACGGCTAGGTCGAAGACTACAACTCTATAGTTGTCGTTCTGTTATTTTATGTATTTTCTTATAATTCTTACATACAGAAAAATTAAATCAAATTATTTTTAGGGTGTAGGTACACGACGCAAAGCACTCTCAATCTCTATTTAACATCCACCTGTTAGAAATATGAAATGTCGTCAACTATGAAAAATCTGGAGTCTACATGCAAAAAAAGGAATAAACACGAAAATAGGCAAACGAAATTTAGTTTAGGTACGAAGATAATCTTTGCGTTTCGTTACACCCTTTTCAGTTTTTTGCGGAAACATAAAAACACAATGGAAGGGGCAAGCTCTTTATGAAGTCGGTTAAAAGCGCGAGCAACAAGATAAGGGGTATAGTTATACACGTAGATAAAAAATCAATACCGGTGTCGTATTTTCTGAGAAAATGGTAACCTTAATTACTATCGTCATTGAAACGTTATCATGCAGATATTTTTGGATATTTGGATTAAATATAAAGGTATAGGTACCTTGTCCACGCGTATACATTTTTTTGGTTAGAGACCATACAGGCAATCGGTATGCATATTTTTTTAGTATGCCGTTCATAATAGTGATCAAATGGAGCTAACCACAGTGTGCATTCTGATGAGATCGTTATGTGGATACTTTCTGGTGTTACCAGCGCCGTGCCAGTGAAATTTGTGAAATCGCTGCGCTCATCTCTGATGCTCGATAAGTATTGTTAAGCAAGCCAAGTTTTTAACGCCACGTTATTTAAATTCCATATGCAAAACTCTACACGGAAACATTAATCTTTAACCCTTTCTATTCCATAACCTTACTGAAACCTCAATCAAGCTCGCGTGCCATGTTATGTCACATACTCTATGTGACTGTTGTACGAATTGCAACAGCCGCGGTTCACTTTCGTGCATAGGTAAATTAGAACATAAGTATTATTCAATCACCTATACTGAAATTCGTAATAGTCGTTTTATAGTTAACATTTTAGATTAAGTATATCCTAGATGAGAGAGTTCATATTAGTTTTTATTCTTCATTCATTTCATTCTCTTTGCAGCTCAAATCACTTTCACATAATTTTCTGCAACTCAGTGAACCGTCATTCTTTTCAAGCGGGTCTATTTCAAACGGCTAGCCTTTTTTTACTATCACCATTATTTCATTTAATGTTTTTCTGTGGGAAATATAGCCATGTAGCATTGGGTGACCCGACCCGGGCGTGCATCAAGCCCGGAATGTCTTAGGATTACCAATCAATCCGTTCCAGGAAAGTGCATAAGGTAGTTTTGGCATACATATTAGAGGCGATGGAATGCGTTCCGCCACCGTTCAGCAGGCTGAGTGCAGCTGGTTCGCTTCTGTCTCGCTACGGCCAATTGTGCGCGCCGATTTCAAAACGAAAGTACCGCGCATCTAGGACGGTGAACGTATTTCTCGCCGCGATCTCTTGCAATTTACCAGCCAGTACTTTGTTGGAGAACGCGGCATGGCCAGATTGCTCCTTAGATATTCATAACTTGCAACAGCTAGTTTTGCAAGTTTCTAATGCCGTGGATTTGTTTATTTATACCACTCGACTCGCGTGGTGGTCGCCCATAACGCTTCGAGCTCGAGTAATTGCTTATCACATCACAATTCCTTGTAGTGGTATCGACAAATTGGATGAAACTACATCTCAAATATGATGATAAAAACATGTCAAATAATGTTAATTTTTATCGAACGTAATCCTATCCTAATAAAGTAATCTGCAATTACAAGAACCGCTTCGGATTCCCGAGCTCTTGTTTTATGTTAGTCAAATGGGGCGTGAAATCCTTAGATCGTTGAGCGATTTCTCAGCAGCATCTCTTCCCTGTACCTACAGCTATGGCGGTGCACAGGGGGCGCGGCGAGCGGTTATATCATAAGATATCGTAACTTTTGCTCACTATCTGTTCTAATAGAAAGTTTCAATCCGCTCGCTTTTCCGATTCTGTTTATTACCTAGGAAACTATCTAACACCGCGATAAATTCAAACTTTCATTCGAAACCTTTCGTTGCACTGTTTTCTGTTACTTAAGGTTCTCTGTTATTTAATATGCTATTACTGTTATAAAACGCTCGTGGATTCGATTACCATACATTTTAATGGTTACATTTGTAAAATGTATAAATTGTAATACATCAAATATTTCGTGCCCACCTTTTCGTATGATGATTCTGTGTAACAGTTTTGTGCCAGTTTCTGCGGAATGACACATTTTAATAAGAATGGACTCGATTGCCTAATCTATTCTCTGCATTGTTCTCGCACTAGCGCGGGTCAGCACGTACTGGGCTGAGCTAAACCGTGTGTCCTACGCTTTATGTAACGTGCGTAACACCATTTATTAACATGAGATATCGACTTTCCTCACAACATCAATATGGCTTTTATGCGTCGTATCAATATGGTTCAATATCGCAAATCGACCTTAACCTCTCGCGCGGATGAGTTAATGAATCTTTGTGATGTACGGGTTTTGTGCGTTCTCTTCAGCCTACTTCGTGAATGTCGTTACTTTTTACAGAAATATCAACTCTATGAATATTTGCCTAAAGATTAAACCGCAATATAAATACCATGTGTTCTTTTCAATCTGACAATTCAAAACTTTGGGACCAATCTGCATTGTATTGTAAACTCTACTGCTGAACGATAGAGCACGTATTATGTTATGAGTATACGCATTGGTTAACGATGTCAAAATGGAGGATATTCCTGCCTCAAAACCTAATTTTTTTACTCACTCATTGGTCAATTCGCTGCGACTGGAAATTGGCAGCTGAATTGCTCGACGTTGTTGGTAACACATGCTTGATGTCTTATAATATAATTAATAATGTGACATAATACTAAGTATTACTACTTTGACGCCACTGTTTTCAACATTTTTACTAGAAATTATGTAAAGTAAATCTGATTGAAATACTGGAGTGAATTTTGAATTTACCAAGTATATTTCTTAATAGTTAGCGTTTATATAGAATGACAATTAAGGTAAATACTGTATGTTGTTAAAAATGAAATAATCGCTGTGATGAAAAAGTAAAAGGCGAAAGTTCTGTAGAGCCCGATTAGAACTCTGGGACAAGCATTTGCGCGCAAGAAAGCAAGCATTTGTCGTCTAGGTGTTGTTATTGTTCCTTGTTTTCTCCAGCGCAGCGTTCACATCACACCATCTGAAATGTGAGCGTTTTATTCTATTATCCATCCATCAACGCTTTTCATTCGTTAGTTTCTTCGACAGTTATCAAACGAAATAGGTCTGCAAAATAATTATGATTTGATCAGCGGAAAAATTTGATGGTCAGCTTAGGTCAGTTAGGACTTTTGCTGTCCACATGAATTTACTGCTGACCAAACTACCAATAATTTGCTGGCCATTTAAATGATATCCGTTATCAAATCTGTTGTTTGTGTTAATTTCTAGTGCTCTATACGAAAATTGGTAAAATAAACATTTAGGGTATTAAGTACCTCATAGTATGTATGAATATCTGCTCTAGGTTTTTTAGGGTTCCGTAGCCAAATGGCAAAAAACGGAACCCTTATAGATTCGTCATGTCTGTCTGTCTGTCTGTCCGTCCGTATGTCACAGCCATTTTTTTCCGAAACTATAAGAGCTATACTGTTGAAACTTGGTAGGTAGATGTATTCTGTGAACCGCATTAAGATTTTGATGCAAAAATAAAAAAATAATAATAAATATTGGGGGCTCCCCATACTTAGAACAGAAACTCAAAATTTTTTTTTCATCAAACACATACGTGTGGGGTATCTATGGATAGGTCTTCAAAAATGATATCGAGGTTTCTAAAACATTTTTTTTCTAAACCGAATAGTTTGCGTGACAGACGCTTCCAAAGTGGAAAAAAGTTGGTCCCCCCCCCTCTAACTTCTAAAATAAGAAAATGAAAAATCTAAAAAAAACATATGATGTACATTACTATAAAAACTACCAACGAAAATTGTTTTGAACGAGATCTAGTAAGTAGTTTTTTTTTAATACCTATTAATACCTAACTTTGCACCTAATTTATATGGGGCGCTATACATACCAGGTGCAAACTTAACTTAACCACCTAGGGATGGAAAGTGTTTGTACGGAACCCTCGATGCGCGAGTCCGACTCGCACTTGGCCGGTTTTTTTTAATAGGTACATAAACGGAAACAATTGGCCTCAATATGATGGTAATTGACGATAAAGCCGATGATGGAGCATGCTTACCCGGATAGTGCTTATTCACTCCCGACTTGAAGATGTCCTAGTTATAGTGATCAGGGAAAAGATCTGCTGGAAGAGACTTCATCTTTTATTTTTAACATTACAGAAAAAAAAGTATTACCTAGTACCTCACTTACACCAAGTCTATGACTTCTGGAAAACTTTTGGTACCAAGGGTAAACAATTACTTTGGGGATAAATCCCTAAAGAGACACATCCCGTACCTAATCAATAGTTTATCGGAGGAAAAAAAGACGAGAGCCAAACTAGAAAAAAATCATACAATGTTAAATAAACACTTTTTTACACTACTACCGTAATATTCCTTTGTACCTAAAATAAGAAACGTCCTTACGAGTATGTACCTAAAATAGAGATTCCCTAAAGAGATCCCACAGTCAAACCAGCCACTGTTGGTTTTAGACCTAAAAAGAAAAAAAACCTTATAAATAAATAATAAATATAAGTATAGGTTCGTCACATACCGGTGCTAATGACTCCGTAGACTGAACAGATAACTTTGTGGCAGTGTAAATTAAACTTGTTATTAATTTGTACTGTTAACATTGTAAATACGTGTGTTTTTTCTGTAATCTTTCGCCCACCGATAAAAGGTATAAATAAAGTGTTTTCTGCCCTCGTTTTGGGATGAATTAGCACATTTCGAGCACGTTCTATGGCCAGACAATTGCCGCGTATAATTTTTATCCTGGTGTGAATGTTATGACTGTAGCATGTAGTTGACACACGCATCCGTCGGCCTGTATAAGCAAATAGTGTCAAGGCGGCTTATATTGATTTCAAGCTGGTAATGAGCACAAATTCTACTACCTACCTATCGTGACATTCATTTTATAATTATTAACACCTCAACAGATTTTGTTAGCACTTAAGCGTATTGTTATTATTGTGTTAAGTTCGTTTGAAATTAATTGCAGATTCATAGTTCCTAAGTATTGTGACGTAACACACGAAAATTCAGTAGCGAGAGCATTTTTATTTAGAAACCGGCGGAGGACACAACAAGAAGACTGCTTGCTAATGAATTGGAACTTGGCCTTTCTAAAGTTTCACTGTTAATGCATCGCCTGGTTGACCACATTCGTTTTGGCAGTTTTGACTGACACCATAAGCAATTAGTTTACGTCCATCAGTTAAGATTTCATTATTTATTTATTTTTGATAGTAAAAGGCTGTTCGTAAAATCTGGCCATATCGATCGGCGAATCGATTAAATATGAGAATTCCTGGTCCCAGTGACAGTATTCTGTTAGTGTTTACTGAGATACATAATTTTGTTAGGAATCTTAAACTTCGGGATTCTATGTCCAATTTGAGGTTGCCATTGTCGGTCATCAGTCTGAAGTTTTCTTACAGTTATGAATACGGTTCTTCAAATCTGCCTCTATCGAGTCTACATTTGATCAATTTAATGAAACCTTCGCAATTCCGTTGGCAATATTATGTTAAAAAACCGTTTAAATATGTAACCTTTTCAAGTAACCAAAAGAACGATGTTTTTTTACATTTAATACCAATACCAACAAAGTGGTAGATTTTGCTTAAAGCTTCACATATTACAGTCACATACATATAAGTGTATGGTAAGTACTATCAAAAATTAAATGAAAGATAACTATATTTTTCAATTTTCCAGATAATTGACGAACCAGTCGAAGGCGTCGCTGCTGCGTAAGTACCCCATCAACTTGACTCTGTCATAACTGTAAACTTACCTGAACGCTTGCATCGCAGCACTGGACACGGGAAGCAAGCCATGGCGTGTACTTAGTGTACGGTTACGCAAGCCCATGGCACTGTAATGTTGGCTGCGTCATTGCTCAATCAGATGCATCTCGTTTCGTGTTGCGTCGCGTGAGAGTCGAATTTCCCAATAGCGGTGGAGAGCGGGTGTTTGGGCCGACGGTTTCCCAATAGAAAGTCCTCCGATGCAGGAAGCATGGTAGTGCAGCCGCACGTGTTGCCGGCTGCACTTGGCGGGAGGGGCGCCGTGGCCGATGCACTTTCGTACCGGTGACGTCACACTCGGTACCTTTCGACAGCGTCACGCCGCCCGTAAGAGCTGTTATGCAATCGACGCGCTCAACTTTCCAATTTCGACAACGTGCTATTGTGTAGCGCTTTCAAATTTTACTATACCTTCGCCCGTTTGCTGGCGCTTTCTTACGTTTCTCTCCCTCTCTCCGCGCGGCTGAAAAATGTTCTGAATGCGATGCGCAGGCGCAATAACCGCGATGCACTTTCACTGGAGCGTTCCGCCTTTTGTCTCACAATACCTACCTATTAAAAAACCTATTATTGTATTTTAAATGTGTAATTTACATGTATAAATATACGGGTTGTTTACATTATTTTACGTTTTCTAGCCGCATTGATTGGTTAGTTGGTGTGAATATTTTGATCATTGCAATTACTTTCACTGCGGTGCAAGTTACTTGTAGGGAGTTTTTGAAAGTTTGTGCTATCTTGTAAAAGCGTGCGTGACGCTGTTTCACCGGCGCCGGCGCAGCGCAGGGCCGAGAGCTTTCTCACTGCGCGAGAGTGGCGAGAGTCGCCGAGCCGGTACCGAAAAATTAACGCACCGCCCAAATTGATATCAATTACACGATTATTAAACGGTAGGTGTTGCGTGGCGCCTGTAATTGTTTCGGAGAACAGTAGAAATATTTGTTTGAGTTCAAAAGTAGAATAATAATACTAATCAAGAAAAAATGCTGTGGTATTGCGTAAATAAAAACGTAAATCATTATTTTTGAGGTAAGGAATGGAACCTAGCGAAAATTTGACTCCGAAGTTACGTCATAAATGTCGTTTGGTCCAATTATGCGTCACACTTTGCCTTCGGGTTCAAAACTGTCTCGAATTAGGCGCCGCACACCGAAACGATGTCACGATGTTTTTGGACTGTAATAACGAATTACATGATTTAAAACTCGAAAAAATTTTGTTAGATGATTTTGATGCTGACAGTATAAGTTTTTGCGAATAAATCGCCTATTCTAACGAAAAATATACGGATGACATAAGAGAAATCTTACTATCTATCAATAGAAGTCCCTAGCCTTGTTGAATATGAAAACGTCCTAATTCATAACATAATGCGGAAATGTTGGTTTGTTTGATGTCTTTCGTTTCGTTCATTAACTCAATCGATCTAACTGGAATTTAGCATGGCGCTCACACTATACGCGATTCGCACTCGATTGGCTCGCGAACAGTTATTCTCGTTCAATCTGATCAATCTGCGATGTAGATTTGATTGTGGGATTCATTTAAAAAGTCTGTATTCTTGCAGTCACCTCTAAATTTTTAATGAAGCCTATATTTGCAAAACTTTAATTTCAATTTTTCATATAAATTATTTTTCATATACCTAAATTTAATCCTCTGCTTCACACCTATATTTTCAGAGAAATATTTTTTGTTCCTTAACGCACCTCCACATAGCAGCACCCCTTAAAACATGTGTTCCAAATGACAGTTAAAGGCAATGTCAGGCACCTTTTTGCACATGCCCCAACACAAAATCGGCTTTTTTTTTATATATCACTTTATCACGCTTAGAATAAATGATACCTAACCTTGAGATCCTGAAACAATGATGGCGTTAAGCGAAGTTTCTTACAAAGGAATACCAAAGCTATTAGAAATCATGTTTCCCAGTGATTATTATTATTACGTAGAATTGACGTTTACATAGAATCAACAAATTCTAACTCATCGCCACACCTGTTTAACGCCCGACAACAAGCGGTCGTCTAATAACATAGTTACAATCAATGCTTTACGTTGAAATTTCAATTGACCCTTATTTAAAGTAAGTGCCATGGAAAGGTAAGGTCAAATCGCATTGTGAATGAGAAAGTTAATCGTGGAAAGTGGGCGCAAAACGATCTCGCGATACATGTGGCCGTTCTAAAAACTATCACTGGGCCTTTTTTATGCAGGCCTGGTCATAGTTCAATTGTGCTATTATGCTTGCACGGGGAGTACCGACGGATTTGTGTAGAGAAATCAGTTTTCTATTGTGTAACGTGGATATTACAAACCCGCAAAAGGCGATAGGGCAGGCGGCTACCTAACTAATATATATATAGATTGTATCTTGCTAACCCGACGGACGTCGTTCTGTCAAAATTTAGTACCTGTGGGAAAAATAAGAGTTTTTACGATTTCCCGGGCAATATTTTAATTTTTTTTCTCTTTATTTAACCTTCCTAGAACTGTATGGCCTAGCCATGGAGTACCTTTATAAAAAAAAAGCTAAAAACACGCGCTCTCGAGTTTTGCGCTAAGGAACACATTCAGAGGTTCACTTTTATTTATATAGATTATTTTTTATTAAATCAATAACGTCTGCTAGTGTAAACTAAATGTATATAAAAACAAAAATTTTTTAAAAAAAATTGTTTTAAGTGGGACTTGATCACACGGCTCCACGGCTTTCTGGGCCAGACGGGCGAACTACCGATTGTTCTATCAAATCCACTAGCTAAAGCATCGAAATTTTCAACCAGTTGCTTCATTTCTTATGGGCCTTAGATATATATAAATATATAGCGCCGCGGTTTGGAACCCACACGAGGCTAAATATAGCCTGATATTAGAGAAAATACAGAAAAAGTACCTCAGGAGTTTGTACATGAGACAGTACACTTACTACCCTTATCTCTACCCGACTTTATTTCTGTTAGGGGTGCTAGAATACGAAACGCTTGAAGTAAGACGGTATCTAGCAATCGCTAAATTTGCTAGGTATTATCCGCGGCAATATCGAGTGTACGGCATTGGTAGGGGAGGTGGTGAGGCTATATGCGCCGACTGCCCGACTGCGCCTACGCCAGGCACCCCTGCTGGCGCCACCCCCCTCGCGCACAGCCCTGCTACGACACGCGCCCATTCCGAGCGCGCTCTCCATCCTCAACTCTATGCTCAGCGTAGCTCCACACTGTGATGTGTTCGCTACCAGGTTTGCAAGCGTGATGAATGAATGCAGAAAGTTCTTAGAACGATCTTAAAATGTATTTTACCCTATATCTAGTTTTATATATATACCTATTTGTAGTGTTTAGAATAAGTTTCAGTTATGTTACATGTTAAATGGGTGTTCTTTACCCTTATATTTAATTATTTTAGGTTAAGATCTGTAACGCGTTGGCTTTAGCTGTAAGTTATAGATATGTTATGAATAAATAAAATAAAAATAGTTTTAACAGTTTACTTACCCATACTACCCTTACCTATACTTACCCATATGAAAAGTGATGATTTGTCCAAAAAAATCACAATGTTTTCTACAAGTGTGGGAATCCTTCTTTAAATTCTAGTGTACACGAAGCATCTAGAAAAGTAAACGGAAAGTGTTTATAAATTATGAGGTCTCGATGACAATTAGCACTCGTACGCAATCTTGCCACTTTACACATCCGGATTTTGTGCCATTTGTTGGCTGCTAGTATGTATTTACTCGGCGATATATTTGATTGATGGACAAGCTGATAGATCCCTGATATAAAATAAAGTACATTCAAAATTCACATGTGTGAACTACGACGACACAAATAGAACCACAAGTTAAACTTACATTACTACTTACACAAAAAAATAAAGACACCTTAAAATATAGGCCAATTTAAGATACTAATTTCATCCGTTTCCGATTAGATGCGTTTATTGTTTTCCTCCCCTTTAAGTATTTTGCGATGACGTCACTATTGGACACGAGTTTTACTTACTGCAAAACCGCAAGGAGGAAAGAAATGAAAGTAGAAAAAAATATTATGATATGGTTTCATATGTGTCATATTGACACAGTCTAAATTGGTTCTGAATATGTTAATTCGACTTATGTTAGGTCTTGAAAAATGCGGATATCCCAAATTCCCAATTAAACCATTTCTCATTGCATTGTGGTTGAAAATTTACATGAAAAGTTCCCTGAATCCCACGAATCATGCTAGACTGCTGGAACATAGCTTCAGCATTTCCAAGACAATAGAGCTACATAAACCACATAAGGCCAGCATATGCTGGTGAATATTTAACTAGCGTAGGTGTACGCGTGCTTCGAGCTTGGCCTGAAAAGCTGGCGGCTGTCAATCTAATTAAAACGCACTAATCGAGGCTCACCGCGGCTACACATTCTGCATGACAATATGTACTCGCGTTGACAAGTCTGAAATTCACCTGAAGCTAAAACTATGTTTAAAAATTCTAAAATTCATAAATTAAATTTAACCACAATATACAACATGTTTTTTTTTTATACCCAGAACATTAAGGAAGCATTCCTTAGGTGAAATAAAGTTAATTTCTCTAAGAAACTAGTACCTAGATATGTTTACAAGAATGCAGTAATTAATTTTAATCAGTAATGATTAATTAAGTAGTCTAAGAGGTCCATAATGTAAACAACATTTGTTTTTTTTTCTAATGAGCCAATGAAATTGTTTACAGTCGAGCGCATGTGTGCGTAGGTAATGTCATTTAAACATTAAACACCGTCATATTTGTCAAAAAATTACAAATTATAATGGTTATCATCTTTCATTACCAAACACCTATTTTTAGGGTTCCGTACCCAAAAGGTAAAAACGGGACCCTATTACTGAGACTTCGCTGTCCGTCCGTCCGTCTGTCACCAGGCTGTATCTCAAGAACGGTGATAGCTAGACAGTTGAAATTTTCACCAATGAGGTTTTTTTTCTATTAAATAAATAAAAAATAAAATGACATTTATTTACCATTTAAATTTGTACAAACTATGACTTTCCTGTGACCATCACACAAGGCAAAGCCTGTCTTGTGAAGTCATTTTCGACAGTTACCAATTTCATCTATATATATAAAAGAAGAAGTCCTGACTGACTCATCAACGCACAGCCGAAACTACCAATGTTAGAGAGTTGATTTTTGCACAGTAGGTTACTTTTATAACGTGGGCTAGAGATAAGAAGCGATTTTGAAAAATTCAATCCCTAAGGGTGTTAAAAAGGGGTGCAAAGTTTGTATGGGATACAAGTTTTTTTTAAAGCTAGGAACTTGAAACTTTGTTAAAAGATATAAAAATAAAATAAAAGAAAACTAATTTCAGCGTTTTCAAAAATTCGTCCCCTAAAAGGGTTAAAAAGGGGTTGAAAGTTTGTATGGAGATCAAACCTTTTTCTGAGCGCGGGAGTTTAAACTTTATAGTAGTGCATATCATTAAAATACAAGAAAAGTAATTTCAGCGTTTTCAAAAATTCGACCCCTAAAAGGGTAAAAAAGGGGCTTAAAGTTTGTTTGGAGATCAATCATTTTTTTGAGCGCGGGACTTGAAACTTTGTATAAAAGCATATAATTAGAAATCAAAAAAGTAATTTCAGCGTTTTTGAAAATTCAACCCCTGAGGCGGTAAAAAGGAGGTTGATAGTTTGTATTGAGATCAAACATTTTTTTGAGCGCGGGACTTGAAACTTTGTATAAGGGCATATCTATTATCAGGATACAAGAAAAGTGAATTCGTTTTTGAAAATTCAGCCCAGAAGGTGGTGAAAAAGGGGTTGAAAATTTGTTTGAAGATCAAATATTTATTTTGAGTGCGAGACTTGAATCCTGAGTTCATAATGATTCCGCGTAATTAGAGCAATTTAGCCGAAAAAGAAACTAAAAAGAGGCCAAGAGCGAGTCGAACTCGCGTACGAAGTTCGATACCATTACGTATAAAATGGCAAAAAAAAAACACGTTTGTTGTATGGGAGCAGCACTTCAATATTTATTATTATTTATTTTTTGTTGAATTACAGTAACCAACATCCAAAACATCAACTTACTAAAAAAGAAAAGTAATTTCAACATTGTTTAGATCTGAAAATAATATAATAAAGATGTACTGTTCAAGATAAGATTCCACGCGGACGAAGTCGCGGGCAACAGCTAGTATTAAATAATTTAATATGAAATTATTAACAACATGTTGCGAGTATTTACAAAAAATGGTCTTAGATTAACATTTCCTTAAACCGTTCTAACTCGTCGTTACTTATATATATTTTAATTAATTTGCTTCCTTATTATTTTATCATGCAAGTTTAACAGAGTGCGCGCGTGTGTATGTATGTGTGTGAGTGAGAGAGAATGTGGCTGTGTGCCCGAATAGTATGGGTGAATATTCATGAAGAAGCCTTAAGAAGTTGCTCTGTGGCACTGTGATCAAGAGACTGGAGCCAGTGATACCCTCTTTTTTGCTTCAGGAAAAGTGATGTCCCTGATAGGACATATTTTATTTACCGTGTTGTTAACGTGTGGGGAGAGGTAATCAGCAAATCTCTTGGCCGCTATAACAACAAATACTAAAAATAAAATAAATATTTAAGGGAGGCTCCCATACAACAAACTTGTTTTATGGTACGGAACCCTTCATGCGCGAGTCGGACTCGCATTTGCCCAATTTTTTATTTATTTCAAAAAACTGTTGTACCTACTATTCACTTTTTTTAATGCCATTAATATGCCGAAGTTCGGGGATTGATAAAAAAATGTGTAGATATTTTGAAACTTTGCTTGTGGGTGTGTGAAATTTTGCTCTACAAACAAGAAAGTAACAGGATGATTAATCGGTTATAGAAATAGTTAGTTAAGAGTCATGAAACAAACAATAAGGTAAATAAATAACTCAATTTATATTGCCAGATTAAAAATATAATTAAGTTAGAAGTGATATGTTCGTTTGTATATGTTTAATTTACGACCTCAGTTAAAAGCTGAGCTACTCGTATGTTAAAGTAGGTATTCGGAAATCTGTTTAAATTGATCCCTTGACTTCGTATCACTGCTAACTGAACAGGATACTTCAATCCGACATATCCACAAGAGATTGTAACCTCGCCAGATGTAAAAGGCGATTGCATAAAGTCGATTGTAACTCTCACTTAAAGACAGACGCCACTGCAATAAATAATCTTCTCTTCGTGTATAATATCACCTGAGAAACTAGCAAGTTACAAAGTAAAAATCCGATATAGCGTCCACCTCTCGTCCTCGAGAGATATTAAATATACTCTAAATCTTCCTTTTAGACCGCAGCGAGATTCCTGAATATTTAAAGCTCTTTTAATCTTAGAGTTGTAATAGTTGTTCATAAACGCCGCCTTAGTTGTTTAATTGCGAATGAGTTTACTATTTATGTAGATGTTCAGAATACTTATTTGTCATAAAACTTTCTTCAACTAAGTCAATAATAACAGTAAACATATCCGTTTAAAATGGATCTATATTAGAATCCTTATAACTATTTGTCCTATTTTTGTTTTCCCTAATATATTTTGTCCCAATGATTGTTTGTCCTCACGTTATTTGCCCTAAATGCATATGCCCTAATGTTTTTTGTCCTTTTTTTTAATCTAGCTTGTAGGACTGTCCCACTGTTGGGCAATGGCCTCTCCCATTGACTTCCATAGTCAGTCAGTTTTTGTCCTAATACTATAATATAAATTTCTATGTAGGTTCCTAACGATGACATATCCTAATTTTATATGGAATAAATATCAAATATCCTAATACCATTGTCCCAAATATTTTAGGCAAAAAAATTGTCGTAGGTAATCTTTCGGTTCAGGACGCTCGCTTCGCTTGCTCGGCTCGCGCGCTGTAGGGTCGCAGTTCTTCCTACCACGTATTTCATATTTGGGACTTATAATTTGTATATCAAAGAAACATTAGGTCTTCCAATATTAGGATAAAATTAATTAGGGTCAGACATAGAAGTGTTGGTGGCACGAATAAAATTTTGCTAGGGAGAGCCACACATTATTTTATCGATTTCTTATGACAGTACCTAGTTATGTTATGAATGACTATGAGATAACGTATATTATAAATAATAGTTATATACCATATATAATTACCGTATATTATTCAATTTAATATTAAAAAATATAAGGTTGTTAAAGTTGATTTTTATTTGAATTTTAATATTCTTAAAAAGTATATACTTAAGTAACATTGATGGCTAGAAATCAGCATATTTTAGTTAATTTCTATTTATCCGGTTAACTTAATAGCTACGATAAAATGTCATTTCGGAATAAGTATTCAGTCATCATTAGTGATGGGCCGTTCCCGGGAATATTCCCCAGGCGGGAATATTCCCGGGAATGTTCCCGGGAACATTCCCCATGAGGGGAATATAGGGGAATTTAGGTCTGTTATATAAATTACATATTTTTATGACATTCTCTTTATAAGTAAATGTTTATCTATTTAACAGGTTAACATTTCAATAGAAAAAAATATAAATAGTCAGCTGTAAATGTAAATTTCCTTTGCTCCCGGGAATATTCCCATTGTTCCCCGGGAATATTCCCAATGTTCCCGGGAATATTCTCATTGTTCCCGAGCAATATTCCGCAAGTTTTTAAATTGCTCTCGGGCATAAAATGGTAAAATACCAGTGAGACGAGCAAGTTAATTTCTGATAGAGAAGGAATAGAGACAACACACGTGTGCTGTGAAAAAAATAATCATAACATAAAGCCCAAGTTGCAACGCAATTAGCAAAATAATTGTATTTTGTTTAGTTTTTATCGTTTTTATGTATCTATTTATTTCATTATTTCTATAGTATTTTAAATAGGTAGTGCCTACTACTATAGTAGTACCAAAGACAGGCATGCCATCATAATTCATTAATTAATTACCCCGCCTGAAACATAAAATAAAAAATAAAAATCAGCATTTAACCTTTTGCAATATTTGATAAAATTATTTTCTTTAGTCAGTTGGATCCTAGCCAATTTGATGCTCCAGGCAGGGTTCCATAGCCGTTATCACAAATATATTACAAGATCAAGAATAGAAGTCTTGTTTTGGTGCGGGGGGCTCATCCCCCCCGAGCCCTCCGCTTCGTAAATCTACTCGTGACTTGAAAGTTCAAAGTTGTGTTAATTATCTAAATACGGGGGCTCTGCCTCCGAGAGTGTCTCTTGTAGTCATTGTCTCATCACTTTGGATTTTAGCTATCATGTTTTTGTTCTTGTTAGTTGCTTTGATCTAAGTGCCGCCGCCGCTTGTCATAGCTCCACTTTGTGACTTCAAAGTTATATCTTATAGTCATCGTTTCCAAAGTTGACTTAAAATAATCAAAAGAATAACTATCTTGTTTCCCTTTTGTTCGGTTTCTCCCCTAGCCCCCCCGTATTTTATAGTCTTCGACTCCTCAGTAGATTTTACAGAATCAGAAGACTAATACTATCTTGTCATTTTCGGATTCAACCGTAACTTTTTGCTGGAAATGTTATTCGCCCCATCAATGAGGCGCATATTTGGCGCACTTTCAGTGGATTATTTCTGCCATGTCTCTGTAGCGGAAAATCATGCTGACTGTCAATCGCGCGGCTTGACGTCTTTAAAAATTCCAGGCCAACTTCTGGTTTCAAAGATCTTCTTAAATGCAGCGAGATCCTACCGACTGGTCGGTAACCTCGTTTGATCCGTCAGTAGTTTCAAAACCAGCCCAAGAGGCTTGACGTCTTTAAAGATTCCAGGCCAACTTCTGGTTTCAAAGACCTTCTTAAATGCAGCGAGATCCTACCGACTGGTCGGTAACCTCGTTTGATCCGTCAGTAGTTTCAAAACCAGCTCAAGAGGCTTGACGTCTTTAAAGATTCCAGGCCAACTTCTGGTTTCAGAGATCTTCTTAAATGCAGCGAGATCCTACCGACTGGTCGGTAACCTCGTTTGATCCGTCAGTAGTTTCAAAACCAGCCCAAGAGAAAAAACATGCATTGATTTCAAATCCATTAATTGAATTACCGCACTTCCTTGTAATAGCTGAACAGATATCATCTTGGTCGAAGTTGTTGCGCTGTGTGGTACACGTCTTCGATTTGGAAAACTGCTTCCTCAACGTCAATATGTGTCTGCTTAAGATTTAGATTTTGCGCCGTCTATGATAGCACACACATATGCTACAACAGTGTCATTTCTCAAATGAGTTTGCGGGAAGATAAGCTGTGTTCAAGAGATTTTCAGCTCTTAGAATTATTTCTGCAGCATGGTGTTGTTGGAGTAGGAGGTAGCTAGGCTAGAAGCTTCTGAATTAACCTACCAACAAAAACACTAGATCATACTACCGCAAAATGGACACGCACAAGTAACCAAGAGTTGAGATGCATATAATATACTGTAATGCTGGGCCAGATGAATTGTTTTGTGGCAGCGCGTCAGTGTTAATGAACTTTTTCTGCTAAGAAAGTCATACAAGCAATACTCAATTGAAGTTTTACTTCTCTAAGTACTCTTTATGAGTTGATTGACTATTATTACTCGTAAACTTGTTAAGCCTACCTTAGCAGTGATTATTTATATAATTTCCTTTTAATTTTGGTAGCTATACCTAACACTACAGTGAATTCTTTTATATAGCCAATACTCCCAAAATTTGCAATTTAAAGTTTGATATTTCACAAACGGATCTTTAAATCGGAATATTGTTGCAACAAACCTACAACATTTTGAAAGGCCTATCCAACGACATATCACACCATGGGATAGACTAGAAAAAAAAGACATCCCCACTTTAGAATGGGGGGAGGTACAGTAAAAAAGTATTTTTCCAAGAATTTGTTCTACTAATTTGTCAAAATGACTAATATGTATCACCATGCCAAATTATAACTTTCTGGTACTAAAAGTTTCTCTGGTACTAAGAAATGTTCAATGTTCCCCACTTTGGGGAATATTCCCGGGAACAAAGGAAATTCCCGGGAATATTCCCCAGGGGAATATTCCTGGGAACGGGAAATTTCCCGCGACCCATCACTAGTCATCATTGAGGTATTATATTTACGTCAATGTCAGTCATCGATGTTTTTTTTTTATCGGAAGGATGTCCCTAGTTAAATAATAAATAAATAAAAATAAAAAAGCCATTAATTCCTTAATATCAACCAATTAAGTTATTCCACATGCATAACATTAAAATAATTACAATTTCATTTGCATATTAAAAATGATAATAATAATTTAAAACTATTTAAAAACGAGATAATTATTGGCATTTGATTTTTATTATTATTTATAAATTTTATAATACACTTAAATATTAAGGACCTCTCCTCGAGTACTGGCCTCCTCCAACTCCTTCCATTTTTCCCTGTTAACGGCTGTGTTCATCCAGTCTTGTCCCGCTATTTTGGAGATTTCATCTGACCATCTCTCTAGCGGTCTCCCTCTTTTTCGTTTTCCAGGTGGTCCAGACCATGCCGTAACTATTTATGCCATGTCCCTAGTTAGTTGACGTTATTGCAACGAACACGTATATGTCTGATAATGGTAAATAAACATTAGGTCAAAAGTGTTTAGGGCAAATAATATTATTTTAGAACAAACGTTCTTAGGAATTATCTGCTAACTTCAACAGCTGCTCTACTCAGCTCCCTGAGGACTAAATAATTCAGAATGTCATATCCATTTCATTAGGCACGTTAAAGTTCATGACGGGTTGAAATACGATTGAAAAACAAGCGTCCGGCACATATACAAGTATGAGTATGAGTAACTTATGCTTTAATTTTGCACTCTGCAACATATTTCACGTAAGCGTCCTGTATCTTGAAAGTTGTTTTTCGCTTTCCATCATCAGGTGAAACCGGGATAAACGCAAAGCATACCCATTGTTTATAAATAAATATCTGTGTTTATAGCTTTGGGAAACATCCTAATGGGGCACCGGATTAACTCGAAACTACAATACCGAGTTTGATGCGGTTTTCACCATCTAGTAGCATTATCGTTGAGGGTGATATCAGTCCCTACGATACAATTTTGTCGTAATTTGTGCGAAGCAAGCCCCAACAAACAAAATAACCTTATAAAATTAAATCTATAAGGACTAAAGTCTCATAGTTGTTTTAAAATGGCATTCATTACAACAATGTACCTTTTAACGGCTTTTTATAAGACAATTTGGCTAAAATTGCCTTTATTCTTATAATTTGGTTATGTTAACGTTAATAAAACCAAATAATATGGCTACAATAAGGGTTATTTTTTTTTATATTCTTATAGAAGCTAGCTACATTGCGTTTTAGCTGTATAATATTGAAAGCCTTGTAAAGGCGTTTTATATGGCCAATCATTCTTATAAAAGTAATGCACAAGGTACCTATAAAGCTTTTCGGCTTATAGGCGCTTTTTATAAGATGTTTACCCAACGAATGAATTATAGCATTTCATATAGTCTTAATAACAATTAAAGCAATCCATATTCACTTATATAATACTAATAAGGGCTATGTTCTCTATAGTGTTATATTAAAAGGTTTTATATGGTTACGCCTAATACTTCTGTAAATCTATAAAATGACCAATCTGGTACCGAGGTAGAAGATTATTTATGGAACATGGGAGTGAGCAGGAAAGTACTGAGGAATACATTTGTAGCGGCAGTGACAGTGATACAGACATATGGTCAAATGAGGAATTGAAAAAACTTCGAATTAAACTAGTAATATAAAAAATGGCGGGGTTATTTGTAAACCGCGCTTGACATCTACTACTGCGTATGTGCAAAAGCATTTTTTTAATATTCGTCTTATGTCAAAATGGCACAAGCGCGTGTAGATTCAGCCAAATGTATTTAATGAATAACGATTTTAAGTTCGTTTATTAATCAAATTTTATATCTAATGTAATTAATGACGTGTTAAATGAATGAATTAATGAAGTATTTGGTTTTATTGTACTTTTATATGTAATAATAATCGGTATTTGACTAATTTATCAAACTTTTTTAAATATTAAATTTATACTTACTCGTCCGATTAATAAAGTGTCAATGTTTATTTAGAAATATTGTTACTATTTAAATTACGGATTACAATATTCGCATTCATTTGCAATAAAATGGTCGTATATAAAATACGCTTTACAGAAAATGAAAGTGAATTGTTGCAAAACTTCTATATATTCACGACGTATGACAAAGTGTGATGGTAAATTTGGATGAGTCGGATATGTACAGTTATAACACTTGTGAGAAAGGAACCCTAACGACATATAAAATGGCGAATCATAAGCAACACCTATTGCTAATGATAGATTTTTAATCTCATAGTGTATTTGTAGATGATGTGCAAATTTCTTTCGCTCTTATAATGGCCTTTTATAAAACATGACTAAATAATTAACCACATTTTCAGTACAAAACCGCAATAATACAAAGGCGCGTTGATAACACATCATGTTTTATACCATACTCTATCACAAATTTAAATTCCCACACAGTTTTCACTATAGATTCGGGTACTCTAACATAGAATAAAAAAATAACTTAGGTAGGTACCGTTTACTATTAATCATGAAGATGTTGACTAATTATTTTTCGTCAAACTATTACAAAAAAGAAAATAAACTTATTGCACAGTCATAAACATACAGTTATAAGAGCCAAATACCTTATTAAGGGGCATTTGTTTTGCCGTTATGAATTTTACGCCCTTAAATCGGACCATAACAAAACGCGTATAAGGACGATCGCCCTTATAAACGCTTTAAATATAGTTCTTATAAGTATATTAACATTTTAAAGGCAATTTCCATGCCATTATAAGTTTGACTACCTTGTTGCTTGTCACAATAAAGCACTTACAAGATAAATAAAGCAAATAATAAAGCAACTATAAGTTGAGTAAAAGGTTATTGTATTTATAATTTGTGCCCAAATCCACCCTTATTAGCGATAATATGGCCTTTACAAGAATAATATTTTTGGCTATATAAGCCACTACAAGAGGATTTTTTGTTTGTTGGGGCAGCGTGTCACTTGTACAGTGTTCACCTTATACAATCTATGCCCCTAGTGAAGAGGGGTATAAGTCCAATATCTACTAGAAGAAAAAGCCATAACTCTATTATGAGACTTAAGCTCCTTTTCTTCTAGGTTATATCCGACTTAAACCCCTTTTCACTAGGGCCTACGTTTTCGAACGAGGATTCAATATTTAACAAAGAATATTCCATTTCCAAAAATTCCAGTATTTAAATCCGGAATTTCATACACAGTTCGTCGAACCGATCGTTTTATATTCTTATCAATTAAAAAATTAGGGACAGAGGTGCAGCGAGGGTTCGCGGGGGTTTACGTCCCACTGCCCTTGCCTCAGCGACCCAGGTCACATGCGCCTGATGACGCGAGCCGCGCCCTAAATGTACTACAATAAACTCTTTGTTATAGGTACCTACTGTACTGTATAAAGTACGCGACCACGCGAAGCTGCCCGTTAAAGCCCGTACTAAGTGGCAATATTTAATTTAATTCAAAATAAATAATGTACGCTTCCACGCCATTTGATTCGTCTGTTAAATATCATTTTAATTCTGACTGAAATGTTACTGATTAAACGATTATTCACATCACCATGACTCAAGAACCTATAAAATTGAAATTTATTTTATATGTTACTGCATCCTCTAAGCATACGTTTTATTATGTTGCTTTACTTACATTTTGGGGGATTTCTGAATATTTAACTCTGTATATCGATTCGATCATTTCGGCTGTCTTAAATCAGGAATTATAAAAACGCTTATACGTAGTTATTTATCAAAAACGTTGTATGACCTGCTTCGGAATAAGGGAGCGGCCGAATATGTAAGTATCGCTAAATAGTAAGACATATTTTTAGTCTCTTTTGTAGTGTCTTCATTATTATCAATAGGAATCCATTTAAGATGCAACTATTTAGTAAATGTATAACAAACGGTGTCCAATGATCCCTAAGGCCTTGAGTGAAGTCTATTCACATTATACCTTACCTGCTGCTGTTAATTCTTTATTTTGTAAACAAATAGGTTGAGGATGACTTACCCGTTTTCTTTATATTGTTTGTGTTACCTGTTATAGTACCGTTGTTTACAAGAATTTAATAGCTATTCTGGACGACATTTTTTTCATCAGTCTTTCTTTATGTGTCCTATTCCTAGATTATGAGTAATTAATGTACGTGATCCCATGCCCCGTGATTCATTCAAAACTGGAGTGGTAGTGGTAGGCTTGATCTGGATTTATTTTGTTCACAATCAGCGACCGCATGCTTTGTCATCGGGCACATATGTATGATTTGTATGAGTAATATATAGGCTTTAATACGGCCTATTTTTTGGGCACAATTGATTACTCACGATCATGACTGGGCTAGGTATGAAATTGAGCAATTTAAAATAATAATAAATAAATAAATATCAGACAATCTCACACAAATCAACCTAGTCCCAATTGTCCCAAATTAAGCTCAAGAAGGCTTGTGTTATGGGTACTAGGCGACGATATACATACTTATATAGATAAATAAATACTTAAATACATAGAACATCCATGACCCAGGCACAAATATTTGCCCTTGCCGGGATTCGAACCCGGGACCGTCGGCTCAGTAGGCAGTTGGTTAACCACTGCGCCAACCGCGTCGTCAAAAATGTATTAATGTCTCCAGATATTCCTTTAATTTATTCGGCTAATGAAGCTCTATAAATTATTGTACAGCCTAATATCGCGTTAATGTATAAACTGTGAAAATATATTTGAATGTGAAATTGGTGTTAGGTGTATTTACTTCCACGTTACAGTCGTAATTTACTATGATTTCACTGTAATTACATCACGCGGTAGTGGTAATACGCACATAAATTTTACTGTGCTTACAGTAGAATACCCAGTACAAGGGAAACCAGAATAGATCTAACGTTGTGTCATTCAATGTTCACGTAAACGCCCCCTGTTCAATCTCGTGCCAGGAGACGCGAATCCAGGTACCAAAACCGATTTCGGTTAAGTTAAAACAAGCAAGATTGGAGGTATCGCGGGATGAGGACCGATGAAGGCCGAAGGGCGTTTTCCCCTTTAGAGGTTAACCCTGAAGGATCGGACCAAGGTCGACGTGTGCGGAGACGTCATTGTGAGGGAGACGACTCGATGACTTTGATGTACCCTCGCGGGCCCAGCCAATGCACGCGTTATGACTGTGCAACGACTCCGTGGACGATTCGACTTAACTAATGAATAAAGGGCCGCATGTTATTTACATTTTTATATCGGATCATTGTTTACCACTGCATGGTACATTAAAATCTGTAGCAAAAATATACCAAGTGAAATGAACCTTATTTTAATAACTTGTGCACGTTATTTATTTAAACTTTATTGCACAATACTAAAAAATCGCACGAAGGGTTCCGTACCATTATCTGTAAGTTTGTTGTATGGGAGCCCCGTTAAATATTTATTTTATTTTGTTTTTAGTATTTGTTGTTATAGCGGCAATAGAAATTTCAACTGACTGGTGACAGACGGACGGACGGACAGCGAAGTCTCAGTAATAGGGTCCCGTTTTTACCCTTTGGGCACGGAACCCTAAAAAGTACACATGGCGGACATAATGCCTTTAGGAATTCTCTACGTTAATGCTCAGATTTCATATCTCATTTCACAGCTGTTTTTCTCAAATATGCTTTGACATATTAAACTTGTGTTCCATATAATAGGCTCGGCAGTTCGTCATGGTCGACACGAAGGGAGTATGTAATGATATTTCAACCAACATTTCCTCATCAAGCATCAATCAAGCATCCTTCTTTTGTTTCATTATTATTATCAATATCTTTGGCAGAAAATCATAACGTTCGCCGTTCAGCCATTAAAAAAACCGGCCAAGTGCGAGTCTGACTCGCACACCGAGGGTTCTGTACAAACTTTCACTTATCCCATCTTAAATGGCCTGGTTGAGTTAAGTCTGCACCTGAAATGTATGGCGCCGCATACAAACGAGGTTACCGCAACCGAGTTCTCCAAATATGACGTTTGAAAAGGACTATATTTTTATGATTTTAATACAAATGTATAGTTTCAGATTTTAATAAGTATATGTAGTATGTGATGATATATTACTTGCCAAATTTCATAGTTCTAGGTGATCAGGAAGTACCCTATCATTATGATTCCCTTGAGAGTGTCGAAATGTACGTTTTTTGCGACATAAACGGCCGTATCTTTTTTTCACGTTAACGTAGAAGTTTGATTTTCACAGCTTCAAGGGACCGTAGACCTGAGTATATGGTGTTAATTTCATCTCGATACCTCGACGCGTTCTCGAGATAAAGGGTCTAACAAAGTGATCCTATAAGGGTTCCGTTTTTTCCAATTGAGGTACGGAGCCCCAAAAAAGTCCTTGACAGACGGACGGACACAAAGTGATGTTATAAGGGTTCCGGTTTTTCCTTTTTGGGTACGGAACCCTAAAAGACATTTAAGCGTTACGGCATTCGGCCAATACGCCAATAAACTAGAACATTAATAAGCTATATTTGCCGTTAATTACATAAAACCAATAATATTTTTATATAGGTACAAGATACCCACCTACAGCCCCTACTTTTAATATACTACTTTATGAAAAAACATAACTTTTAATATTATTATTTTAAAATAAACTACGGTTTCTTTATTATTCTGAAAAGAAAGTAATTTTTTTGATCTGTTACCAGAATGTATAAAACATACATTTGACATTTGGTGGTCATTTTGTAAATTCTTCATGTTGTGATTTGATTTCATTGTTCGATATTTTTTAATATTATATCATTGCATATTTGATGAAAGCACTATACAGGGCGTCCCACGGCCATGCCACATGGAGGGAAAGTACCTTAAATATTGTAGATAGAACATTTTACTGAAAGAAGACATTATTTTAATTTCAAAAACAATTTTAACTGCATTCATAGATTATTGAATAATTACACGTTTGAACCAGGAATCGAACCTGCTACACGAAAAAAAAATCACCCTGTAGCTTTATCATACCGATCGAAAGGGTTCATCAGAAGGATTATTTTTGCTAAATAACATAGCGTCAGAAATAAAAGGAAGACCATGAATTTTAACTTTTTTAATACAAAATTAATCAATTTATCAAATGCTCAAAATGTCTCCCCTCCTGTTCAATACAAAGTCATCTTTTGATTATTTCGCTCCCTGACGATTTTTTGATCATGTATGGTGGATATTAAGAATAATACGCCTAAGTTCTGTTTGTAGCTCGTGGACACTTTGATACTAGTTCTTGTAAACTAAATTTTTTACATAACCCCAATTTTTACTAATTTTTCTGAACAAAATTTCACATGTAATGTTAAAAATTCATGGTCTTCCTTTTATTTCTGACACTATGTTACTTAGCAAAAAATAATCCTTATGATGAAGCCGTTCGATGGGTATGATAAAGCTACAGGGTAATTATTTTTCTAATGTAACGGGTTCGGTTCCCGGTTCAACCATGTAATTATTTAAAATCTATGAATGCAGTTTAATTTATTTTTGAAATTAAAATAATGTCTTCTTTCAGTAAAATGTTCTATCTACAATATTTAAGGTACATACTTTCCCTCCATGTGGCATGGCCGTGGGACGCCCTGTATATCTACTCGGCGCTATATACCTCGGCGTGAAAGGGATTGCCAGCCTCGTATCCCTACCCGCGCTCGCACTGATCGGTGGGCTATATACCTACTCGGCAGGCAATCCCCATTTTCCCGGCCTCTGTAGTAATATACTATTTATGTAAATATACAAGCTATTGCAAGCACATGCGAATGTTATATTTGTATAACCAACTTTACCTATTGCCCATATCTTCATGCCCTTGTATCTATGTTTATTTTGCAAGCGTAGCTTTATCCTTTACTTGTATGTATAATTATATATTGTGTGTCGAGTGGCTGTTGACTGTCCCTGCAGTTTGTACATATTAGATGCGTACCTATGTACATTGTACGTGGTAAGCGAGTTTTGCCGAGTGGGGTGGCTCAAGGCTTTGCACGGGGGCAACAACTTCTCCCTTCGTGCACTGAACCAACCTGCAACTGAACTCGCTTTGTGTCGAACCGAAAATTATATCCAAACAATTTTTAACTTTACCGAGTGCTTCTTTATAAGTTAAGTTCTCTGAGCTTAACTAAAACTCGTAGAAATGCTTTATTTGGATTTTGAATTTCAGCTCTACACATGTTACTGTTTTTAAAAGATTGTTTAATTTGTTTAATCCAGAAATAGGATTTATCTCTTAACGCTTAACTACGAGTCGCTGAAATCTAAATTTCAGCTCTACATTTATAACTAACTATAGAATATCTGATGGTCCGTTAAATTCGTTTAACCCTTACAAAATTATCTGGTGTAAATGGGGTCAAGATCGTATGGCACTAAACCTATAATGGTTTGTTGATAATAAACTTTCGAAACGCTTTTCTAGGGGAATTGAGGGCTTTCGCTCTACATATTTTTGATAGGCGCGGGGAGGTACAAATTATGAAAATCGGTGACAATGAAGATGGGAACAGAAAAAGGGTCGGTTTTGCGCAGCTGTCCCGCGGGCGCCGGTTGTCGGGTGCTCCGCCCTCGCTAACCCGCGGGCCGAGCGCCTCCACTCTCCGCCGAGGAGTCGCCTCCCCAGCCGCCGCTCCGCTCGCCAGTCGCCCGTCAGTAGTCGAGCGCAACGCACATCTGTCACGCTGTCGCGCGCAACCTACCAACCATGTGGTGAAGTGAAACTGTCAAACGTGACACAACTCGCAACTAAACGTGATTTGTTACGTTTTATACTAACTATTATACTTTTTAACCATTGCCGTGGTGAATTGTGATCTCGAAGTGGTGCCACCGTTTTGGAAAATTGGATTATACGAAAGAATAATGGCCTTAGCCAGGTGAGCTATTTTGGTTGGTGGAGTCAACGCGGAACTAGTTTTATTTGACCATGTTCATCGAAGGACTTCGTCTTTTCGGTTGGCATAACGTTTGATTCTGAGCATTTTGCAAATAGGTACGAATATTTCATACAAATATTTATGTGTTTTCGTAGTCTTAGACTTTTGTTTTGAATTGTCATTGTTTATATGTTTCAAACGAATGAGTACTTTTTGTGAATGATAGTGTGTTGATTTCATTTATTTCATTACAATGGGCGAAAGTTTCTTTGCCCCCGCACGCGTATTTAACTTTCCTTGTTGTGTAAGCTGAACGTCAAACAACGGTAGAGGGAGCAGCTTAGAAATCGAGCCACTTTTACAAACAATTACCATTATCATCAGTTAATGGCAGACGTGATTAACAGTTTAATTGGTTTTTACTCGCTGCCTAATATTACATAACATGTTATTATTTTGATACGACGTTGGACGTGACGCTATCTCTCCCCTGACATTCGCCCTCATGTAGCGACGTCGACTTTTTCTCTTTATTCTTTAGCACCCTCGTCCGTCAAGGTGGGCAACCCTAAACAGTTTACCCCACTGTTACTTCGCCCACTTACATTTGACATCGACGTTGTGTTTATTTTGAATGTTTATTTATGACTTTAAAGTCGCTATCATTTAGGTATTTTCATCTACGAGAGCTGTTGTCTTATTTAAACCTATCTTTTTCGGTCGCTCGGATGTATCTTATTATAAACATGTGAGATTTATCAAAACGTGTCTCACTCAAGTCTCCCAAATGGTATAATAAAAAGTAAGGACTCGTATCTCCCTGTGCAGGTAGTTCAAGCCGGAAAGCGCTCGTGCCCATGAGGCTTTTTTTAAGTTTTGTACCTTTTGGTTAAGGTTATTTCCTTTGTTGTTATTCATAACCTTCTGAATTTCAAACTGAATGGCTGCCGGCTTTGTAAGGCAGCCATTATTCATGTATTAAGCTGCAGAAACACATTACGATTGATCACATAAACCGTGGTGTCCCTGCTCCCCAAATGAAATATTTTCGCAGGCTTCTTTTCCGTGGATAGGGATTCGCCTTCCAGGGGTCGTTAGCCTCACACAACACAACGGAAAGTGCAAGAAATAACGTTAAATCGCGGGAGTTTCCGGCTCGATACCCGGGCGGCTGCACTCTATAGATATGGACGAAACGAAAGTACTCATTAGTCTTTATTTACTCTGCACTGAAGTCGATACAAATGGACGTGATAAGTTCTACCGAGCTCTTGCTAGTTTGATGTGTGTAAACAAGAGAAACGTTGCAATTTTATGATCTCTCCGCCTTGCAACTCTCCCCGAGATGAGCTCTAGCGACAGCTGGCTTACTCCGCATTCTTCACATAAGTACATACAATCTTCCAGTTAATATTGATCTAGCTTGATATCTAGTTATTTACCTCATTTATTACGATAAACCTATTTACACTCTTTTAATAATAACAACTGATAAATGAGCTCATTTCACCAGAGAAGTCTCCGTGTAAAATAAGCATTGCAGGGTATCACGTCCATTTGTATTGACTGACCCCAAAACCTATCGTAAAGTAAATACAATAAGAGCACTACAGCCGCGGGACACGTTCCTTCCTGTAAGTATTGACTAACTAGGTTAAGCGAGCAACCCCAAGCGGCGGATTATAAAGCAGCATGTTTTACGAGAACATTTCCAAGAGTATTGAATTTATCTGAGGGCAGTGCGAGTTTACAGAGCGAGAGATTGCGGCCAGTCTCGCCCGGTACTCCTGTTCGCTGACAGCGAAATGCGATAACTAAACTCGGGTTTGGCAGTAGTATTTTGCTTAATACTTTTAAGATAACACCCGGTGAAACCCCAACTCGACTAACTGTCCGCTGTATACACGGCGTCACGGTTGTTCTGAAGTAACGAGAGGCAAATCGTAAAAATGCAGCCATTTAATGATAAGCTTGTTCTGCTTCTGGCCATAATCCAAGATCTAATAGTGTCATGAATGTGCTAACGTTTTTGAATGATTTAAGTGGGCACATTTTTTGACAATGTTTGACTTCTTACAACATTGATTTCAAGTCCGTTTATATTGGAAACTGGATAATACTCACTTATAAAATTTAAGAATTCTTATAATGAGACCAAAGTCTTGTACAGTCAAAGAAAAACAACGCATCCGATCTGGAGGTTTATTTATATCTCGGTTGCGTTTTTATTTTACAAAACGTTTGTCGCGTGTCCAATCGAAATACTCCCACACTCGGCTCCAACGAGAGTTCAATATTAACTCGGAAAATAGAACAGACCGATGCGACTGAAGCGGCCATACCATTCATTACTTTGTGGCTTTGACATTAAATTCAAATCCAGTTACAGCTAACAATGAAGAACAAATAACGTCAATTCGAAAGTACTCAGTATATTTTAACGTGTTAACGTGCTTAAGATTATGCTCAATTCATAAATAGTGTAATTACATAATTATGAAGATCAACAGTGATCGCGGTAGAATTCAAATTATAAGCACATGAAATATAAGCATATTGATGTAATGTTTATTTTTATTTTTTATTTTATTGGTATTCAGGATAACAACAGCCGTAATTATAATATTTACATTAAATGGTTTACATATTAGAAGGCCAATAACAGTCATCCATTAATTACAAAAAACACAGAAGTACTGAGAAGTCTAGGTTATAACATTATAACAAATTGAGATAAGGTGATGCAAGTGTGCAATGACAAAATGTTTAAACTTTAAATAGTGAGATAGAAGGCATGATTGAAGAACATTGAAGACATATAATTGCCTTGTTGTTGAAAAGGTAAAAGTACCCACTGACGTGAAAATGTTTTCTACACCTACAGCGCAGATTTTTTATTTCGAATACCTATTATACAGCTATTTAATAGTTCCTATACAAATAGTTACATGTTATTTTTAATAATATGTATAAGTATATGCCAAAAAGCAAAAAAAAAATATATATAAATGTTACATTTGCAAATAAATACCTTATTGTCACTTGCCTTTTTTTTTAGACTGTGTATACACTATTTAACATATTTCAATTAAATTTCACTCTAATAACTACAACAACGTAGAATTTGAATATGAATATGTAAGTACGGCTTTTTTCTATTTCTTATATACTGTGCTTTATTCTATCGTTTTGTATGCGTATTCTCGCAAGGCCAAGGCTATTTAAAACTCGTAGCTTCATGAATGTTTGAGCAAACGAACACTACCGGTACAGAACTACAGATTAAAAATGACGTAAACGGACAATTTTCATGGCTTACGTTTATAATGCGTTCCCTGAAATAACGTAGGTACTTTGTTGCTTATCGCCAAACGCTATAAGCTCTACAAATAACAATGTGCGCATGGCATTGTGCATTACGCACTTACGCTATCCTTTACCAATAAACCGATAAAACTGAAATAAATTTGAAATTTAAAATTAAGTGCTTACATAACATTATCAATGGTTTTACTTGATAACAGTGCAAAAAATATCTGCATTTATCACGTTTCTGAACAATAATTAAACACAAATACACGATCAACATTCTACACTAGATATATAATTTAGATGCGACGTCTGTAATTCTTTGACGCTTTGAGTAACAACGCGATTGCTCTTTGTGTTGATCTCGATTATAGTTTCACCAACGTCTACGCGCCTTTGTACGCTTCATTCCGTTCGCACTCGACACCGTTTAGTCTATTCAGTAAATGCCATGGCTGCCCCGAGATACTTAAACACACTTATTGTCATTCGAAAGAACTTCGTCGAACCACACAAAGGCCAAGGCTTGATAATCAAGCGTTTTGTTGAAAACAAGCAATCCCACTTTATGCGAACCGTCGTTTCTTTATAACTGTAAACAACTCTTCCAGAGTGAAGATGTAACTGAAATCGTCATAGTAGGCATCGTTGCTTCTCATCAGATGATATTGCGGTCAAATCCTTGCTTATATCTTCTGCACAAGGTTTCTCTACGCCAAGAAACATCTGTAGGCCGACACGCTCCTTTAAACATCAATGTCCTCACTCGGCTGTTATTATACAAAATGTAAAATATGTATAAGAATTGACAGGATGTTTTCTATGCACACAAACCTTCAAATAAACTTTTGTAAAATCATGATTTAAGGAGAAACCGCTGTTCAATGCTAGAGCTCTCCCATTTCAAGCATTTAAATCCATTACAGCATGTACTGTTTTAAAACATACATATGTGTATTATAGTCTACTAATTTAATACTTTAACAAAACCATCTGCAATGGAAATATTATTTACAACACGTACAGCTTTGTCAAAAATTTGAATGGTGCATGTAGTTTCGACTAATTTGATGCCTTAACACTGACGATCCTCAGTGGAAAGGAGGTGAGGAGTGTCGCAACGCTGCGCGGCCCGGCCGTCATTACCGAGCTGAAAGTGGCCGGTGAAACTGTGACGAGACCGGGTCACGTACGTTCTCTCGATTCGCGTACGCCCATGTAATATTTGGAACACCTATTTAAAAAATTCACCAACCGAAGAAACGCCACAGACCTTAACACCATCCGTAACAACCACATACACATATCTTACGTAAACTAATAGCATTGTTTGGTTAGCCTTAGTGTCAATCTTGAATTTATAAGTACGTAAAGTTATCCGTGGCCGAGTTGTATCGTGGCCGTTACAATAGCGTGAGGCGTTAATTTGCCGAGGGAGCAATTCGGAACGGGGACATTGCGCGTACTCCAACGCTTCGCCGGAGAGCGGCCGCGTTGACCCATTTTGTGCGTAACACGGTATGGTACGCCGAGGAATCGATGATATAGCAACCGAATCTCGAGGCCTCCACGGCGCTTCGCTGATCTGTGTCAGGGTCCTCCCCCGCGCGGTCCCTACGCCCTTTGTGCGCCCCTCTTTGCCTCCCGCCGGTAGTCACTCCGAGGGTCGACTGACTCGTAAAACTCCAGTACTTATGCTTCCACCTTCCCTGATCTCATTTAATCATTTACCGTTTCCAAGGTTCACTGTACCGTTCATAATATAACTTATTATGGTTTTCAGGAGACTGAAATGGATACAAAATACACACGCACTTGTAGCTAACTATTAGCTACTGAACTAATGACTGAACTTGATACTTTGTTTCTATAATCGAAAGTAGAGCACCTAGTTAAAACTGTTACAGCATTTTGTAACGTTTTTGATTTATTACTTTTATTATTGTAATACTAAATTTAATGGGCTTTAACTATCGAGACTGGCCCCCACTTCTACAAAGAAAAGTTGTCCACGCTTGAGGTCGACTCATTCACATTCAGACGTTACTTTCAAGGGTTTTTATTTAGGCCGATCTAATGGTTGATCGATTTACCTATTGTTTTTTAATATCGAGGTTTTGTGTCTTTTTATCTTTCTTTACATTGGAGAATTAGCTCGATTGTAATGGCTTAATTAGTAGGTATATGGTTGTCCAGTCATCCGAATAGCGACCGATGTGTGAAAGTCGTTGCATTACATCAATGAAAAGTCATTTCGTAACTAAGTTTCACATGGCTAGGCTGACTTAATATAACTTCCGCTGGACATATCCATGAACGTAATGTTGAAGGGTTTCGCCGTGATCGAACGAAGATCAACCTCCGCAAGTTTGTCACCTTCGCGGCAGTCGGAGCCGCTGGCATTGTCGCCTCGTCGCCAATAGGAAGCAACGCGGCCACAGATCGCTATTGGGCTTAAGGCCACTTTCAATGCACCATCTTTTACCTTGTGCCCCTTACCGCGCGGCATGACCCGAAACCGACGGCCGCAATAGTGAGACGTACGCACGTGTGCCTTCACGCCCACCGAGGCACCGACAGACCGCCCAAAACTTAATCACGAGTCTCGTTTGTCATCATCTCAAACACTTAAGCCCACTTTACTTCACGACTAATGAAATCTCTTATCCATGACATAATTCCTAATTCGTTATGCCGCTCTCAAGGCTTGATTAATAAAGAAGTCCACATGCCCCAGTTTACTTAGAATTACTTCGACCGCTTCCTATGAATCAACACGTAATAGTTTGGATAGTCTACTGTGTGTAATGCTTCCCTACAAACAATGATTAATGTATTGTTAAGATTTTGGAAAGTAGAACGGGGGCGTCAAATCCAAGGTCTCGGACGTACATAGCTGAACTAATTTATGTTATACTAATTTAGTACTTAACTTCAAATATTGAACTCTACCTTGAAAGACATACACATCATATAAATAAACAACCTCGTAAATGACACATGTTTTATTTCAATGACACCTGACAATGGCTTGCAAAACTAAATAAATAGTCGTCGTAAATCTTTGTCTTACAATATGCGTGTCTATTTTTTTTTTATATCGGATAACCTCACACAAATCGATCTAGTCCCAAATTAAGCTCAAGAAGATGTGTTAGGGGTACCAGACGACGATATACGTACTTATATAGATGAATATATACTTAAATACATAGAACAACCATGACCCAAGCACAAATATTCGAGTTCATCACACAAATATTTGCCCCGGCTGCGATTCGAACCCGGGACCGCCGGCTCAGTAAGCAGGTGTCTATAAACCGAGCCAAACGCGTCGACAGACAAATTTTTAGTAAAATCTAGATTAATATATATCTTATTCAACGTACCTATGATGCACTTGGAAGCAAATTCCTAAGGATGAAATTAATCTTCGGAGTTTTTTTTATAATAAAAAAAATAAGTATGTAGATTTTATTAAACTACACGCTGTTTGCTTTTTTGTGTACGCTGCGCATATTACAATATTAGCACGATTCACATGCGAACACCGAAAGTGTGCGTTTGCCTCGTTGTATGCGGCCTCAACCGAGTTTTGTCGATGCTTTCCCGAGCGGCGAACCGGGTCGCGTTCTCGATGTCGCTGCTGAGTCCGCTGGTGCGCTTGCGTTGCTAGACACTGGTGACGTCTATATGTACACACATCATACACACTATTCATGTAAATACATCTGCTATTATAAATTACATCCGTATATTGAAGCGCCAGGGTCAACAGAAAATTTTAATAAACTAACAATTACAATACAATAAATCATCTTAATCGATTACATCATGCCTTTAAACAAATTGCATGCATATTCCTTGTTGAAACATTAAATAAAGATAAACCGCAGCCTTTATAGGCTGTGGAACCTGGAGTTACAATTATACGTTTATTTATCGCATATTTACGTTGCTAAGTTTAATGCATTCAACAATATTGAAAGGGCATGCTTGCAAGGAAACCGGCACAAAAGCTATAGCTTATACGGAACTCTGTCGAAGAATTCAGCCAATAACGCGGGGACATACGCTCATAACTGCATGATAAGACCGCATATACCTTTGCCAGATTAAAATTTATATTAAGGCATACAACATTTGTGACTTGTGACAAAAGACCGCAACAGTAGCACCTTCGAATAGCTATTTCTTTTGTCTAAGTTGTAAATGGGTAAGTATGACCTTTAAACAGTGTGACATAGAATTAAATATAATCGACAGTAACGACCCTCGCCAGCACTCGAGGAAGTGGGGTCATGCAAATTTATATTAGGCTGAAGTCAAGGTCTCGCCAATCGTTTTAGTCATCTGTCTAGTTATTCATAGAGTAATAAAACCTGAGGCCGGACAGATCCGGCCTTCTTCATTAACGAATGATACTGAACATGAAGGATTCACAAACGTAAGATCGTATACGCACCTCGGCAACGTAAATTTGCAGCGAGTTGATATCTGTTTGCATATTCATAGTGAAACAATGTGGAACACGGTGCACTAGGGCCTCGGTGGCACAGTTTCTTGTTTGAGTTATAAATCAATCTGTCCCAGTTAGATTAGCGTTTCCATTCGCTGCTTCGATGTGTCTTTGCTTTCCAATAGGATTGCTAAATGTGATGTCGTGTTGATGCAGTGATGTTGTGTGTCGGTTTCGGTTCGCTCGCGCCCACCTTGCCGTCACGTGCGTTTCGCTCAATGTTGCATAATCGTCTTACTGTCGCTGACACTGCTCCTTGTATTTAAAACATATTAAACAGGGACGGTACCGTTTCTAATTTGTATCAGATGTGACTAATTCGTACTTGTTTTAATATAATAGTAATTTCCTAATGCAAAATGAAAAAATTACCTTCATATTATGTAGTCGCCGTATTTTTTTTGTATTTTATACTCCCTCATCGCTGCTCCACTACAAAAACTACAATATTAATTGCGATAGGAATACATATGTATTCCTCAAAATAGAATGCACAAGGTGTTCATTTTTTATCGAAATACCTTTTCATCCCAAGGCAACTCGCATGTTGGCCAGATCTTAAAGGTGATTTACGTATACGTCAGTGTATCACACACGGCTTCCGAATTCGTTCAAAAGTTGACCGGAAAAGATTCTAGTTACAAAGTCTCAGTTTGCCATATTGGCCTTGTATTCTCTGTGATTTAACCCGTTGTTGTTTACAATATATATAAGCATACCATCAGCATCGAACACATGTCGTATACTTCCGCACTTCAATATACATAACAACTGACCATTTTCATAAACATTTAATAAGATTTATTTCGGTGCAGATATAGAATTAATTTTATTTAATTTGATACTATCGTTACATAAAAATACTTAAGTATTTATTGTTCTTGCACAAAAAATGTGTAGGTGAAACATTTTGAACGGTACAGCGTAGTCGGTTAGTGAATTGGTCCGTCCGTCCTCGGCCTCGCGTTCGCTTCCGCGTAGCAGCTTATCCTCGCTCCGAAGTGCCCATGATATGAGTAGCTCGCAACCTTGATCCTAGACCTCCCCGCAACCTTCCCTGCCAGCCGACGTGTGCCGTCCTTTAATTGTAGTACAATATTAACACATTATCAACCTTTTCGTTTCCTTTCTAGGTATAACCAACAAAGTGGACGCTCGGCTTGGCTGAAGTACGTAATATTTCAGTTTTTATTTCTTTTATTTTAATTATTGTTTCACGTTATCAACACGCGGTTACAGATTTTACGGAGATTTCACTAGTAGCTGCACAAAAGTCGTAAAGCTACGTTTTATGCGACATCTTACTCTGTACTTCAAAACAGGTTTAAACGCCACCACGCTTTTCAGTGCTACATTCTTCGATACTGACATTGAGTATCCTATTTCCCCTATCATTATCAAGGGAAAGATACCCATTTAAATCACGTCATAATGTCGTTCATGTACAACCAGACAGGTACCAGGAAACTGACCGTTTTATATTGCTTGCCGGGTTTTATTGTTTTAATTCATATATACATATTTTATCGAATACTTGGTCAATCCAAGCTGTCCTAAAGTGGAAAACAATAGAGTATTTAGACACTCCACTCGTTTCATTTAAAACAATTTTGCATTACCCCCGGCGTTGATAGATACGATTTTGGATCTATGCCAAGGCTTCGGATCTGGGAGTGATATCCGGAGCCCATATGAACCCCAGAAGCGAGTATGTATTTAATTCACTGGCCAAAGTTTGAGAGCTAATCTGCTTTACATTTTAATTTTAACATTGAATTGAAACCGATTGTTTTTTTTTGTGAAATAAACATTTGCGAATGGCCGCGCTACTATATTTTCTGCTATTGGCTTACCATACATTGATTATTTTATCTTTCAATGTCAAAGCGATAACGACATCAATAGTATCACATTGTTTTCACCTCGTGGTGCCGCATTTTCTTTAATCAGTTGTTTCAAATAAATATTTATCATATTTCCTGTTGATAAACTGGCAACTATGAAATGTGCCTACATTGAATCCGTGTTTTCGGTTAAAAGTACAAATTTTCCTATACCTTTGGGTCGTTTGAAATAACGTTGGTTAATAAATAGTTATTTCCAATGCTGCATTTTTTGCCCATGGTTGTCACAGCGTGCATTGTAACAACAATTGTTCCTGGTGTTTATTCATTTTGTACTTCACTTAAACGTTTCCTCGTTCCATCTTTATCAATCAGTCGTCTATCTCATTTTCTCTTATCGCAGACTTGGCATGATTGTAATTATCGCGTCATCTGTTACAATTACTAATGAATACATTGTCCACGCCTGGGCTTTATGTAAACATAATTACATATTTGTTATTAGCACATATTAAACGTGTATTATAACCAAAGGGAGTCCGTAAACTCGTCTCCCAAATACACTGTCACTGAAATGTATATAACAAACATAATTGTAAAAATTACTTCAATCAATATATGATCCGAAACAAGTTAGCAAGCAATAGTGCCTCATCTGAATAATTTATACTAAGATGTATTTAAAATATGTGGCGTTATTATGTGATAAATTGTATGATATTTATTTCAGAGGTACTTTGTTGATAATGATAACACATTGACGCTTACTAACATAATTTAATTAAGAAGTACATGCTATGCTGTAATGTATGTGATGTTTGTATTAAGTATTTAAAGGCAGCGATACGATAACGGATGAAACTCAATTTCGTATCAACAGTCTGCATTAATTTGCAAAATATTTCAAATAATTCTTAGTCGGCAATTACACCCATATAAGAACCTTGTTTTCTATAATACAGGTGGATTATATTAATTACAATAGGTAAAGCACGTGAACGTAATAATGATCATTGCAGCGCGGTCACCTTGCGCATCTCGGACGAATAGAGGTGGCTTTTAGTTCCGCGTTCGCTTGCACGCGCTCACAGAGTATGCGAACTAACTCGTCGGACATGAATGGGTTATGTTATGTCCATACCTTAGGAACCAGAAATAGGCTCAAGAGGACTCTCTGTCTGCAACTCGTATTTATGCCGAGCGATTGCAAACGATGTATGTTTTAACTGCTGTTTAAAGTTTGGCTCGGTTTGTAGACATCTGCCTACTGAGCCGGCGGTCCCGGGTTCGAATCCTGGCCAGGGCAAATATTTGTGTGATGCACTCGAATATTTGTGCTTGGGTCATGGTTGTTCTATGTATTTAAGTATATATTTATCCATATAAGTACAAGTACGTATATCCTCGTCTAGTACCCATAACACAAGCCTTCTAGAGCTTAATGCCGGACTAGATCGATTTGTGTAAGGTGGTCAGATATTTATTGATTTATTTAGTTATTGCAAATCAAAAAATGTGGAATACCAGAAACTTAAACCATACTTAAATATCTCTAAGCGAATCGATTAATATGCAGTAAAATTCAGCGTTGTTTTCAATAGTTTCATCTGTTTATTTTTGCCTGTGCGTTTCCAAGGTGACCCATAAGAAAATTATTTAGTTAGATCGCAATGTGTTCAAGCTGAATCCACAAAGAGGAGCAACAAAATATCGTGGGTGTAGACCGTTTGCGGCAGGCAACCACCCTCCTCGTCTATCGATGCGGTGCAGGGTGTTCCTGTCCCTTTCTGTGCCCGCTCTCCTGACAACATAACCGACATTAACATACCTATTATAGAGGCTTAAACTCAGAGCTTTACCTTCCCAACTCGTTTGCATATCTTTGCTTAAAGGGCGAAACCTGCGTAGTAACCCACGGGATCTTTCAGTGCTTTGTTTATCGCTGTATCGAACTTTAATCCGAGCTAGTGTTTATATCCCGGTGTAAACGTGGATATTGTTTTTGACATTGAGCACTTATTGTTACACATCACGGCGAACTATGAGACGATGACGATAGCCGCAGCCTTGGTATATCGTATGTTTGATTATTCTGCACGTCACACCTACAATTTGCGCTGTTATTAGCAACATACCTACCCATGAAACGCCCGGCGCAGCCAAATTGAGCTCGCTTATCAAACTTGTGCTTCGCTTCATTTCTTTTTATATGTTGTAGGTAGGTACTGTTGCCTTGTTCTTAATGCCAGTTCTAATATCTCAAATTATTTCAAAACACGTCTTCAATTTGTAAGCAATAAGCGTTTGTTGGCATGAAACCAATGGAAAAACTTCCGGTAGAGTTTTCCTGTGCTCTCGTAACGGCTAGCAAATCAGGAGTCCGAAGTGGAAGCACAATTTATACTGAATTTGAACGTCACTAAGGAAATGTTAATTTACGTTCTTTTAAGCGCCATAATAGTAGTTTAATACGCCCAGTATTGTGAATGTTTTTTTTTTATAATATTATCGTATTGGTTAGATCTAAACTTTAGACCAGGTAACTACTCACTTTACATAAAAGCTTACAACTAATCTAGGCTTGATAAGCTAATTCTTAGATTAGGTACTTAATGTTTAAAGTTAGTAAAACTTGTTATTACGAGTACCTATAATTAAAATAATTAACATTCAATTCATTTTGCAATAGTTGAAGGAATCCTAAAAATCCAATTTATCACAATAATTCAATTAAAAAATTCCAAGCATTTTTAGAATTATTTTATCGCGGCGTAAATCGTTTAAACGAAATACAGTTTACGGTAGGTTTTTATTGCACAGCGGCCCAAAAGGAGTGTAAAATGATCAGGGTGAATGTACTAAATTAACATACGAATGTTTATGTTTGTGCATATTCTTTACTTCATTATTACTTCAAAAGGTGGTCAAATTGTATGGTATCTTTACAATTATTGTACAATTTCGAGCGTTACGATCAAAATATCAGCTGCCAAAAAAATCAACTAAAATGTTTGTTTAGACTAGTTTGCTTAATTTAGACTTTAGCTGGTTATGTTTAACGTGGCATCAGTCATGTTTTTATATTAATGTAAACCTACCCATTTATGTTTGGATAAAATATTTTATTATAATAAGTGTTTATTGATAATTTGATGTCGTTGGCGATTAGCGTATCACGAACAGAATTATTATTTGTTTAAATTCATCCACTCGCCGGAGTTGAGGGCCCTATTGAACCGGGTCGTCCGCAGGGCGTCTGAGTCATGCAAGTCGTTGCCGTTAAGAGGGCATTGCTCAGTTGTGCTCCCCTTGGCGCGCCCGCTGCACTCTTTAAGAATAAAGTCACTTGTATGCGGCCAGGACGCTCATTGTTCTACGTCCTTATTCTGAATCTATTGTTCTGCAGCCGCTATTTTATTATTGATTGCAAATTAATAGCGATGACCATCGATTCCGGCCCTTTTCAGGCTATACTTAATACATGTATGAGTATGGCACTGTGAGTAAATCTTCATTAATGTTGTACTTCTACAATATCGATACATAATTGCAGGTAGATATTAAGTATAGGTATACTACAGATTTTTCATGTGATAGCGCCGTTTGATTTTTCTGATAATTTAATTTTAAACGAAAATGTAGTTAGGAGACGCTGAGTGGGTTTAATTTTAGAAGAGGATGGGAGCAGGTCGGATGACATCTATAATAAGATCACGAGAGACCGATGATACGTACCTACCTACGACTGAGATTGCCCAAGCTTCCACGGGTTGTTGACTTTACCAAACGCATTCGTAGCTTGAACAAGACTACTAAAATAATTATTATGAAACGTACTCAAAATTCAATTATATACACGCGTTTTATAAAGGATTTGTTAGTAGTTAGGATCAACAATATATTTAAAGCCGCGACCATTGCCTGTTAATATTACGCTTTCAAATTACTAAGGTCTAAACAATGCGATTTGCAACACAATAGATCATCCACGGATCTGTTCGTTAGCATAATAAAATATAACCTAATTGGAAATAATCGTTTTCGTCACTGGTATCGCTTACAATCCTTTTTTTGCTCCGTCGGGGTGGTCTCGCCAGTGGGTGGTCGACCACAACAACGGCTACTTTCTTCATCAATTGTTTTTTTTACAAGGATTGACGAATTTGTTACAGCAATTTCCAAATCATAAAAGTCCGTTTATGGTTTCTTGCTAGCCGTTTATTCGTATTACTGCGGTATTGAGGGCACCTATTTCCTTGATCAACATCTTGCGCAATATCTTATTTCGCAATCATTGCTGAAAGGCAAACAAGGCTTATTCTATTCTAGTACATTCAGATAAACAAGTCCAGATAACATCATTTGAAATCGTTTCGCAGTCAGTCGGGCACAGCCAACCGTTATCTATATACACATAGGCGAACAAAGCCAAAGATGAGTAGCTATAATATTGTTAATCACATAATCACCATAGGTGTGCTCTGTTGCCTCTGAAACGAATGTAGGTCGGGCCGCTCCATTTGCCACAGTGGCAAATTGTTGATCGTCCTCGGAATGTTGCTCGTGCAATATCTTATCTATGTAATCCGGCGCGGCGTGCCCCATCCGATATTGTCATCGAGGCAATTCGGGGCTCGCGGCCTCGCGCGCGTTACGATCTAGTTGCGGGAGGCACCAAAAGCCTCGTTTGCTCTGACTGAGCTCAACAGTTTTTCGGGGTTAATAGGCCTCACGAAAGGACTGAAATTGGACAGGTCACACTTTAGCGATTGCGCGGATTTTTAATTACGCATATCCATGTATGTATGTGTATATATTTAAGCTAATGCTTGTGCCAGAAAAAAATGTCAGGTTTCAATCAAAAGGGTTGTAACTAGTTATATAACATGGTTACATTAAATTAAATACATATCCGTTTTTTATTCAGTAGTAGAAAAAAATTGGGCAAGTGCGAGTCCGACTCGCGCATGAAGGGTTCCGTACATATATATATATATATATATATAATCTATGACAAGTTTGTTGTATGGGAGCCCCCCTTAAATATTTATTTTATTTTATTTTTAGTATTTGTTGTTATAGCGGCAATAGAAATACATCATCTGTGAAAATTTCAACTGTCTAGCTATCACTGTTCTTGAGATACAGCCTGGTGACAGACGGACGGACGGACGGACGGACGGACAGCGAAGTCTCAGTAATAGGGTCCCGTTTGTACCCTTTGGGTACGGAACCCTAAAAAAATGTCACAGTCACATTCTGAAAGAGATCGTCTCCACAAGAAAAACTTCATGAGAAAATATTGTACAAATATTTGTCCAATACCAAGGCATTTCCGCGAAAAAAGTGGAGAGAGAGGTTGTATTGTAAGAACTGCAGAGGGTGCTAAAATTATTCAAAAAGACTGGCGGTGTTCGAAGGTGTTCTGAAAGTGATCTAAAGACCAGGTTGGATAAGAAAAACATTGCGAAGAGCATTTTACCGGCTTTCCTGAAAAAATCTACACTACCTGTAAGAGATTTAGCTACAAAGATTTAAACGTCTAACTGTGCAACGAGTGAAGAAAAATTATTGTATAAAATCTTTTAAACAAACTAAAGTGCCTAATAGGAATTCAAAACAAGAAACTGACACTAAAACAAGATTCTAAAAACTGTATTCAAAATTAACGACAAAAAAGTACTGTAATGTGTTGTGATGGACGGTGAAACATATTGCAAGCTTGACTTTAAGTCACTGCCAGGACATGCCACAGGCCAGGAATCAAAAGAAAATGAAGTTTCGGGATGAATAAAAAAACCGGCCAAGAGCATGTCGGGCCACGCTCAGTGTAGGGTTCCGTAGTTGCTCATCCTTCACAATAAACTGCTGTTTTAAGCCCGAGGTTTACGTTAAGAACGATTTTAAGCTCTATAAAAAGGTCGTAAACGCCCTAGAAACTGTAATCACTTATTACCTTCTGGAAGTCAACTTACGACCTTTTAAAGAAAAAATATGAAATTTGGCGATAACTCAAAAACGGCTCGACCGATTTTGTTCAATATAGTTTTCATTGAAAGTACTTATAAGGCCTCATTAACATGAATTTTCCCGAATTTTTTTGACTCGTGGTTGAAAAGTTAGAGGGGGGGGGACACTATTTTTTTTGTTTTTGGAGCGAATATTTACAAAACTGCTGACTTTATCACAAAATAATGTTAGAAGACCCCTATTATTTTTACAAGACCTATTCAACGACACCCCACACACCAGTGTTGAAAAGAAAAAAAAAATCACCCCCACTTTAGGTTTCGAGAGGTACCCGAAAAAAAATTTTTTTTTTAATTTTATTTTACCGTTCTGTCGGCGTTATACATACACATACTCATACCAAATTTCAGCTTTCTAGTACTAATGATCACGGAGCTAAGCCGCGGACGGACGGACGGACGGACGGACAGACGGACATGGCGAAACTATAAGGGTTCCTAGTTGACTACGGAACCCTAAAAAGAACGTAAACATTACAAAAATGATTTTTTTTGCTTCATTTATAATAACTGTTACTACATTAATAATCAGATTTTTCATGCAAACTAATATACGACATTTTTATTCGGAACAAGCACTATGTGTAACAAAAACCTAAATCTGTAATACATAATTCTATTATGTTCTTGACGAAATGCGACTTACATAACGGCAACATTATGTTTAGTTAAAGTAATTCACTAGACACAATTCGTCGGTTCAGCCTTGTTCTGGTTTGTGCATCTGCATTAAGGTACCGTACCGGACGAGATAATGTATATAAATTTAACATTTTTGAAGTGCTACAGCGAACGCATCAATCCGCAATACAGCCGCAGACATCGCAATACCGTCGCTGATACGCTCAAGACTCGTCTCTCCATCGGCGCTGTCTGTTTCTGGGTCGCACCGATTAATTCACTTAGCCTACTTTTGTTCACTGCTGTAACACTTTTATATGTTTGACATAATTTTGCCGCTCGAATGTGTTGCTCATTGAGTAATTGCATTTACTTTATATTGGTATAGCAACAATATTTGTTATAATAACTACGATTAAAGTCAACAAAAACAGTTATGAAAGTAAAGTTTAATTTAAATTAAACCGAAATTGGCACTCATTTTATAAATTTATTTGAAAAACGAGAATCATTGCCCTTTTTGGTTTGAGACCATTATTAAATTTTTAGGCATAATGAACATTGAACTATGTTATGCAGATGCAAACTCGGGCAAATTCTTCTCCCTAACTAACACTTCTAACGATAAGCAAATAAATGTACCTAATATCGATGATGGTGATGACATGTTTACGGGTTGGTGTAGCTGTTGTCCTGACTCGTACTATATATAAACCCCGAAACAACTCTTTATTTTTATTAGAGAATTGTCATTATGTGGTCGAAATACCAAGTTGGTCAACCTCGAATTTAGAGTAGGTTGAGTACTTTTGTGATGCTCATTATGATTCGTTTCTGTAAATATTTTTACGAGAACCTATATCTGCCGTTCCAATTAACGGCAGTTTTATTTCTTGGTATTATTTCCTCGTTTCTTGCTTATCTCGTCTGGGTTATGTAGCTCGATGTTATGAGAACTGTATATATAGATATAATGAACCTGCTTTCCTTAGCCGACTGACCGAGAACGATCCTTTTCTTTACAATGGACGTTACACGGTCGCAGGATGTGGTCGTCGGCCGCAGTTCCTCCAAGCTGCATTGTGGAGCTCGCATCACACACTCGTGCGCAGTGACAGTTGAGCGGATGCGGCGGTGGTCGCGCGGTGATGAAACTGACACAGATTCTAAAACGCGTATTTGGTAATCGAACTCCCAGCTCGTGAAAGTCGCACAGGACGGCAGCCTCGCGTATTGTACACGTCCCACTTCATACTCGTTACATTTTTGACGACACCGAAACCCAAAAGCAGACTCTTCTTTCTCTGTACGGACATTGTTCACACGAGTACTCGTACGTAAATGTGTCCGCGTCTCAGATTTGGGGAGCGAAACTCGATCGTTGATTGGCTTATAACAAAGGTTGCTACATTTTCGCCTTGCATTCAATTCCATGAGAATTTGCAGATATTGCCTTTCGGCCACTAGGTCATTTGCGAACTAATAGTCATTACCTTAATATGTGTGCAGAACACAAAGGCGATTTAATTTCCTTTGTGCGGAGGTTGGTCGCTGTTTGTGGAAAATGTATTTATTTTGGATTTTATATATTTTCTATCTCATGTAGTGTAGTTTATTTATACCCACTACATCGGCCAGCATTGTAAGCTTAATACCAACTGGGGCACCTTACGTATCCAAAACTTTATTGACATATTAATCTTTTACGCCTATGTAATAACAAACTAGATTATCCATATTAGGTCAAATAGCATCCAACGTAACTGTAGTGTGGAAATGAGAGATATATTACGATTAGAAAATCACGCCCTAGAATGTGGAAATGGCTCGCTTATTGGGGCTTACGCGATCTATGGTTTCCAATTCCAAATGGCTTAGATACCTTTGCTACGCCGACGTGGGGTTATAATAGTTCAAAATTTAGGCCATGTTATTTAACATATATTTTAAAATATACCTATGTACTTTTTGAACATGTATCCGATATATTTGTATTTCCTATTAAGGAGATATTCAAAGGAGCACAGTTAATACCTGTTGATATAAAAAATATGAACACGTTACGAGTGTCTAGTTATTCAGGGCACCAAAGTTATGACTCCCCTGACTACGCGCCGCATATATATACTATATATATATATATATATATATATATGAGTATGTGTTATTGAGCTCTCGAAGTGTTGGTTGCCTAGGTACATTATAACAGTACTAAAGCATCGTGTATCATTGTTGCAGGCTCGGGTCGGGCAGCGAGTGCGGCGGTGGAGGGTCGGGCGGCGGCGGCGGCGCGCCCGCTCCGCAATCGGCGCGCGTGTCCTCTAACGTCGCCGGCGGGATGGCGGTCAGCCGCGTGCCCAGCCCGCTTCACGACGGGAACACGCCCGTAGCCGAGAACTGGTGCTTCACACAGGTAATGTACATATCACAAGCTTATTTCATATATATTATTTTTTAAGGGGCTTTTTAACGTACATCGCGAGCAACGGCCCTTGGTAAAAAAAAAGGTAGAATCCTGTCTAAGAATAGGGTTGGTAGGGTTTTATCGATAGTCCTTAAGCGTTTAAGACGTTTAAGCGCGTAAAAGAACGGTGAATGCATCGGATACGTGTGCAATCTTACAGGCAGGCTTTACACATAAAAGCCAAATTAACTACATAGATTTAAGCGAGTTACGTTCTTTTACCATCTGCTGACATTTCACACGTGACCTCTAGAATTCGATTCCATGCCTATTGATCATGCAACTGTCTCGAAAGCCTCTCTCTAACGTCATTGTTAGTTTAACAAGACAGATCTTACCAGTTTAATATCAAATAAAATACCGATGTAAGTTGATTAATAAAAAAGCTTACTATTTTCGTTATAGTTGTGTCATTCATGGGAGTAAAAAATATGAACTGTCCGATATGGGTAGCCGGGATAAGCCTCCAAATGGCCTACGATATACATGGGAAAAGGTAGCGATGTCAACTTGGGGTAAAGACGGGTGGCAAAGACAAACGCGTTACGTAGATTGTGGGCGAACCCTTGTTTATTTTTACGTCATGCGTGGAGCCCCAAATTCGCACATTCAATTGTATGCAAATGCATCTATCGAGTGCCTATGTTAGCACTTCATCAATACAATTACATGCCGTATATGGCCACGTTGCGTTGACCATCATTCCAAATCGAAGTAACTACTGATACGATAATTTAATGTTTAATACACTTGCGTGTTGTCTATCTTTAGGTCGTGTTCTTTAAGGTTACGTATACAATATAGTTATGAAGTTTAGGTAATTAAGTATGACATAAGCAGTGTCGGTCGACCTCGAATGACCGTCGAAATAGACTCCCGGCGGACACATCAAGCGAAGTGGTCGTAAACCTTACTCTACACCCGATGCCGTAAACATACCCGTCCGAAGGAGACGTTGTGGTTATAATATTGTTTGTTGCCCGTTATCTTTGAACTTGAAATGTTGCTGTACCAGCGTTAATGTGTAAACCAACAAGGAAATATAACACTTCCTCCTTCTCCCAAGTACATTACGTGTTCAATAATCGAGTCGCCGCGATGCCTCGCTCACGTTGCCGCGCGAAATGACGCCGCGACTCAACGTGACGATCGACACGAACTTGCAAAATTAAAGTAAACCCAAATGTTATGAAATGTAAGTATTAATAGACTTATGCCCCGTGAACGTGATGCTAATAGCTCATTTGACTTTTACGACATAAACCAACATTTGCCTTTTGGTTGAGAAGTTGAAACTGGGGAGCTCAAACGTGCCGACTGAGCCATTTTTTGTCCGCAAATATTTGATCTGGCATACATTCGAGATGCTCTTGGTTCGGCTAGTCTGAACGGCTACTCCGATGTTCGAAATTCGACCGTCGTATAGTGCTGTCCCGCTCACTCAAATATACTCTGACAGGAGATCGAGACGGACGGCACTATTCGACGGTCGAATTTCGAATATCGGAGTAGCCCTTCTGTTACGTCGCACCTTGCACGTCACAAATACGTAGGAAGGTCTAATTTGATTTTACTGAGAATAGAATAACATAAAATGCAGTCAGCACCGTGAAACCCGTGCAAGGTAGCTTTGTAATGTTCCGATCGATGCGTCTAGTTGTCTGTGAGGATCCCTGCCCACAAGCTAGACGGTGACCAGCGCTCGGAACAATTGGGACGACCGTTTACTTCCAACGATATAGTCGCCGACCCGGTATTACCCTTTTGAGGCTTTTTGCCTAAAAATCTATTTGATTCGCGAACGATAACGGTGTTCTCCGCATTATGCTCGACGAGGCGGCACGTACACTTATTAAGGTCTTCGCTCTAGCTGGATTCGAATTCGGGCTGTTGATCATCATTTTGTTGACCGTTATTAACGGAATTAATTCCTATACATTTTGTATGAGAGTACTTATTTGCACTAGAACATCGTTAGCTTAGCATGATCGCGGTCACGTGGTGTTCACGTTGTCGTTATACTAATCAACTAAGCAAGTAATCAAGCAGTTGTAAGGTTCTTGAGCTACTTTTACGGGTACATGTTCATTATTCTGTGGTTGGAGCATCCATGGCCGACCCTTGCGACAATTACTAGACGTCCGGCACAATTCATCTCTTTATATCGTTTAATGGTTATCAATTTACGCGTTATTATCTGAGTGGGTGGCTATTATTGATCGCAGAAACAATGAGCGCTTCAGTGTATGGCCCTGAAACGCAACCTTAGACCTGGCACACGTTATGTTGGAAGGTTTTATGTAACCACAGACATATGTACTGATAATGGCTATTGACTGATGTCAGAACGACAACCTTGGTTCATGTAGTCTATGGAATTAATAACGGCTAGCTGAAGCCCTGAAACGTGGGTTGCGGAAGCATGACGCGGCCACACGTGACGCGCTCAAGGAGAAAACTTTTAGCCGGGAAAAGATAACACGTGTTATCTACACAAATCGATCACATTGACTACCCTGAGCATTATATTTGCTGCCGACAACTCGGTGATAACCTCGAATTTACTAATTTGACTCTTAAATTATGTAACTTAAAATGATTTCGTGCTGTCATATTCACCACCGCTGCAGAGATAACCGTCAGTAGCGAGTAATCGATTAACTACCTATAGATTGAAGAGAGAAAGCCGGAGACAAAATTTCTAATTTAGACGCCCGTAATTGTTGTCTAAGTTGGAAAGTTACCTGCCGGCATAGGAATTTGGGGCTCGCTTTTTCCAAATGAAACTTACTCTTACTTTGTCGAAAGCGTTTTCTCGTGAAAATAATTAATACGTAGTCAGTCTACATTTAAACGATTGCCGTCCCCAACACAAGACGTTCCTGTTCTCATGTTAGAATAGTAATCAGCGATAAATCTGTCCACGTCTGCCGTATATGGCGGTCGGACGAGTCGGAATCTGCAAATGGGCGTTATCTGTATGTCCGCAAATGCGCGGGGATGATGCGGGCGGCCTTGGAGCGGGTCGGCGACCGGGCGAAGACCCCAACAGCAAGCCCGCAAGCAACCAACGGTCGAGGGCAACGACCACCGTGCTGCGCCCGCGACCAATTCTCACCTATTCCTCCTGACCTTCACCTTGCTCGAAGTCTCCACCCGGATCCGACTGGGCCCCCAACCGACATGTTACAAATGCCGAATACCACTAGGAGAATTCTTATCTTACTGATCCAGAATTAGGCAAATGTTATTTTGAATGAGAATAAGTATGAAACTCCAGACCTAATTAGCTTTCAAAAAAATTCAAATAAGAATTATTCTTGAGCGCGTCATTCTGATTACCGCTAACGCGATAAATGAGCTAGTTAAGGGTTCATTTAAAATAACTTTATATTTGAATAGATGTTATTATTATTTAGATTGATTTGGTATTGTATATGTATGTTATTTCTATCAAGTTTCGCATGTTAGTGTAACTTGTTAATTATTCCACATTCCCAACCCGTCCCCCTTGTCGACTCATCCATATTGCCAACACGTCCATATTGTCAACTCGTCCACAATGCTCACTCGACTACATATCGTTCGGTTCACATTGCCAACTCGTCCATAATCCCAACTCGTCCACAATGCCAACTCGTCTACATATCCAACCCGTCCATATTGCCAACTGGTCTATATTACCAACTCGTCTACATATATTGTCAACTCGTCCATATCATATTCTCAACTCAGCTACATTGTCAAGTCGTCCATTTTCTCAACTCAACCACATTCCCAAGATTTCTATCCGTCCACATGCAAGCGGATTGACTAATTTTGTAAAATATCCATTTAATTTGCCATAACCCATTCCATCTTCCAGAAATTTCGAATGAATTGTTTAAAGACTAATAAAATCAAACAAATTTATTTGTTTATCAATAATAGATAAATTTATTTGAATGACGATTAAATTAAAAAAAAAATTCTGCTTTGAATGATGATTTATTTTTGAATGCCCAAATCTGATCTGATCATAGATATAGAAATTTTGTAGCTATTTCATTTAATCGTCGTTCAGCTAAAATTCGATCTGCTCGCACATCAATCTGGGGAACTGCGGAGTTTCTATCAGACACCTCATCTAAACGGATCTGATCGACACTTCTGGCATGTATGTGCATAACTTTTGAAAGAAAGTTGACACATCCATTAGAAAAGCATTTGACAGTTGTCAGTAACATACAAAAATGTAAATAAAATAGGTATAACGATAAATTACAGTGTTGGTGTCGCCAAACTTACGGAAAAGCCTTTGTAGTGGTTATTTATTTATCCATAAAGTTTCAAAATGCACGCGAGCCGCATATGAAAACAAAATTGCATGTATCGCCGACTGAAGCCTCGCGAACAAAGGACAATATTCTGCTGATAGTTTTACGATCCATTTTAAACTATTTACTATCCTGACAGACGGTATCAAGTTGCCCGGAGGCGTGTACGGATACGTCAACATTAAAACTACCCACTTAGTGCGTTCAGTGCGTCTGCTAATTAATAGAAGCGATATGTCACAAAGCTCCAAAATTCCCGTTTTCCCTTCTGTCGGCATCCTGCATGTAAATAATATAATGTTATTATATTCCTTTAAATTTAAATGAAATTGCTTACAATTTACTAACGGTTACCTTGTTATTGTTACAGGTCAAAGTGGTGAAATTCAGTTATATGTGGACAATAAACAATTTTAGTTTTTGTAGAGAAGAGATGGGTGAAGTGTTAAAATCATCGACATTCTCAGCCGGTGCTAGTGATAAATTAAAGTGGTGTCTCCGTGTTAACCCTAAAGGACTCGACGAAGAGAGCAAAGACTACTTATCGTTATATCTATTATTAGTGTCGTGTAATAAATCAGAAGTCCGAGCGAAGTTCAAGTTTTCAATATTAAACGCGAAACGGGAAGAGACCAAGGCGATGGAATCACAGCGTGCATACAGATTTGTTCAAGGCAAAGACTGGGGATTCAAAAAGTTCATTAGAAGGTGAGTTAAACTACTATTCCATTTATTTCTCTGTTCTACTGATATCTATACTTTCTCACAATCCCACACTAACATTCAAAGAAAAGTTCCTTACAAAACACTAGACATTTCGAGCACGATTTAATCTCATTACATTTTGAGAAAATTAAAATGATGTATGTTGGGTATAAAGATAGCAGATTATATCAAATCCCACGACCTGACTAGCCGGCGGGATGCGCACCGGTCTACATGAACCTGTTGTCAGTAAAACGTGCATGAAGTGCATTGACGTTGGCACTCGACAGACCAGCGCACACTCGCAGATAGGTTATCTGGCTAGAGTCCCACCCGTTTATTAAACGTTATGGCCGTTAAGTACACATACACTACATTTATTATGATTATTCGAACAACCGCCGCTAATACGCGTCTTGGCCATGCTACGGCCACTTATCAGATCGCATTAGTGTTTCAGGGCGACGGATTACTCGAGTTTCAATTGAATGCTGTTTATGAATAATATTACTATAGGAATTAACGAGATCAGAGAACGCACCGTAAACATGTCGTGTTGTATTATGTTGCGACACGATTACACTTTCAAAAGCCCATGTGCAACGGCATAGCATGTTCAAATAAATTTAGTTTATTACTTGATTATTATAACGACTAAATTGAAAGCAATAAATATCTTGTTATTCATGTCCGACGCGTAATTGTCGATAGTGTGAGCATCGCACTTACTAATTATAAAGTAAGTTGGACTCTTAGTCACAGTCCTTAAAACCGGACAGCTGGGGGCGTTGACTTCGTATGTCTTCCGGTTTCACCTATCACTCGAACAAAAAATAAGGCGGTTCATTCTCGCTGCGATACATATTATTTAATATTGGTTCGCAAACTACTATAGGTATAGGAGCCTGAACCTGATCTTAAGCTTATATTTTTACAACTTAGATGTGTTATATTATTCTATAATTTATGGATTATGACAGTTACATAAATGTCTTATGCGCGAAACAGAGCTCTAAAACAGCAATTCCTTAAATGATTTTTCTTAAATCACATCGAAGAAGCAAAAAGAGCTTATCAAGTATGAGATACTGGCATGGGATATATTAAAAACTGAGGTTAAAATGGGGATATGGATTAAACTTTTGACACTGATACTGATTAACTTAAATGCCCATTGCATATTGAATATACCTAATTGTTGGAATCGTCTCGTATGATTTGGTAGCAAAATTAAACTCGTTCGCCTTATCCATTTAAAATGCATAACATGTTAATTTCTCAATTTCAGGGATTTTTTACTAGACGAAGCAAACGGCCTCCTACCAGAAGACAAGTTGACGATATTCTGCGAAGTATCAGTAGTAGCAGACAGCATAAACATCAGCGGGCAGAGCAACGTTGTCCAGTTCAAAGTGCCCGAGTGTCGACTCTCAGATGACCTAGGAGCGCTGTTCGACAATGAGAGGTTTTCCGATGTCACACTAGCGGTTGGAGGCAGGGAGTTCCAGGCGCATAAAGCAATATTAGCAGGTAAATATCTAACAATAATACCAATACTACCAACCAATACCATCTCCATTCCCATCGATATCATCCTTATATTTTGCACCAGTTAACATGGCAATACCGGTCATTGACGCTGACGCCCCTTACTAAGAAATGTAGATTTCAAAAACGACGTTTTTATTTTGTTAGTCGTAATACGATTTCTTTGTATACATATTTGTAATGAATATTTTGGTTGACCCGCTCAAGATGACAACTATTGGCATGCTATTATAAATTTCCTGACGTATAGTCTCCATATGTTTACAATACTTATTATCCAACGCGAAAATTGCATTTAGCTATCTAACTTATAATTTTCATAACTTTATGTCAAGAAAGAAACATTTGCCAGTTAATCATAATAAAATGTAAGTCAAGTGTTAAGCCACAACTAGTTCTATTCTACAAAAGAACAAAGGTTTAACACTAATCTCATTATTGAACCGCGGACAATTAAGTGCAGTAAATTGATAAGGCGTTAGTAGTGTGTCAACGCAGTTCTATTCGATAATAATAGGTAATGTCATAAAGGCGGTTAGGAGCTTGGAGTTTCCACTTAGATTTTTCCTCTCGTAATACAAATAAAGACAACGCAATTGTGCTTTGGTTGTTGTTGTATGACGCACTCGACAAATTTAGTCCCGAAGGACTTGTAACATTTTGTTATCATGTTTTGTTATAAATTACCCGTTTATACTAGTTTTTGTGTGAGTACATTCGGCTAATAGGAAAAAGTTTTGTGCATACAATTATTTTTCTTGTATTGTAGATTTATATGAAAACATACTTAAAACAAATAGAAGCTCGTTAAGAAAACTATATTCAAATAACGAGCTACTATTTGTTTTAAGTATGTTTTTATAAAGTTAATTATCATGTGAAATTGTATGAAAAAGTGAAGGATCTTCAGTCGCGTAGTACCATCACAATTATTCAAAGGTCAATCTTTAGTCTGTTTAGGATACATCGAAGTTTACTTAATTTACATGCAGCTAAAAAGCATGGAACTAATAATGTCAAAAGTATGATGAACATGGCGTAATAAGCAATATCCAGTACACCTACAACCGTACTGCTGCCCAGAATCCAGCCACTAGGGCCTGCTCCCAAATGGGTGGACTAGAAAGTTCGAAACGAGAGCAAATTACAGCTGCACCCAAAAGAGAAAAAAAGTGGGACGGTACTCGCCGCCTGCATTTTTCTAATACACTTCGTAAGATACTTTAAGATAACAATAACAGTTTTAAGTGGCACATCATTCGAGTCTCTTTCGACCGGTCAAGCGAGACGTCAAATAAAATCATGTAATACTCCCACGTGAAAATATTTGTACTAACGTTTTATCATATCCATTCTTTGTATACATATTTGTTCTTTCTCTATATTTGAGTCTCAGGAGAAGTAGTGTGACGTATGTGCACGTGTTTGTACCGATTTATTTGCTTAACGCTTGTTAGATTGTATTGCTAGTTTAAATTTTCGTAACAGGCTTTATTCCAAATGACACTCACCTGTGAAAATCTTAACTAAATTAAGGTGGAAAATCTATATGCCAATTAGTTGTTGGCTGCTACAGGTGAACAAATTAGTTAATTGATATCGTTCGGTATGCCGGCAGAGCGGAAAAGTTACGTCAGGTCCGAGTTATGACACGATTAGGAAAATGTTAATCGTTACCGATGGTTTGTGGCTTACGAACGCGAACGGTGTAAACCGTTTCTATTTAAAATATTTCATATAATGCGCAAACAATACAAAATATAATTCTTTGGGAATTCCTTTCGTTGATAACATCGAAATAGGACTTAATGACGTATGATTTTAATTATCACGTTTCCGTCGTGCCATTACGTCAATAGGTCTGAAGGGAACCACATACACAATAAGTCCCGTTTTTTGTTGTGATAATATGTCACAATCGCATATTTTATACAATATTATTAGGTACTTTAGAAAATATTCTTTAGAATGTGTTCAGGGTTACTCCGATGTTCGAAATCGGAAATTATAATCGTGCCGTCCCGTCCATTCAAATATTGTTTGACAAGAGATCGGAGGGGCGACACGGTAGACTAACTACGAATTTAGAACCTCTTAGTAGCCTTTCAGTACCTATACCATTGCTGTCCTATGCTAACTAAATTATGCTACGGGATTCGTCCATCGGATAGACCTCGTAAAGACGTTTTGTTCCTTAATGTATCTTACATTTAGCTACTATCCGTTAATTCATATAAAATTATCTGTTTAAAATCCACTTAGTGGAAATGGCTATAATGGGTGTTAAAATCATAATATGTCATACGATCCGACTATTGTGACGAAACGGAAAATTAGACGGCGTTGAAATTATAATAAGTTTCAATAGGACTTGCTCCGACATAGCTCAACCTAATGACTTTTACGGTTTATGGTGTTTAGACATATTTAAGAAAAAACTGCGCTACTTCCTTTTAGTTATAAGCTATTTTGTGTCGCAGTTAACGTGCAAATAATACACGGGATTATTTTCATATTAGGTATTATTAGCCATCCGCCGAATAACAATGTCAAGTGCACAATAGGGAAAATTATAATATGAATCATTATTATTTAACAAATAGAAAATAAACAAGACACCGTGCCTCAAAGTGTCGCAGTAGCCTGGTCTAAACGAACTCAGTGTCAGCATTCATTAGGGCGGCATTCTACCTTACTGCGTAAAGCTACGTCCAGTTTAACTCATAGAAAAATCCGTAAGGCCATTATCCTGAAAATTGTTCTAGCTCTTCTATTAACTAATGACATTATCATTCCAGCGCGGAGTCCTGTATTCGCGGCGATGTTCGAGCACGAAATGGAAGAGCGCAAACGGAACCGCGTGGACATCACAGACGTGGACCACGAGGTGCTCAGAGAGATGCTGCGCTTCATCTACACCGGCCGCGCGCCCAACCTCGACAAGATGGCCGACGACCTGCTCGCCGCCGCCGACAAGGTAATAACTATTCATTTTTCCTTCGCTTTAACCACAGACCACCCCCACTAGACGGAGCATGTAAGGCACATGTAAGGCGACCCGCGTGCACCAACGATATGGTACGGCAGAACATTAAAGTATCAACACGGCGGCCACCGTTTAGTTGCGTCCATGTTTATGAGGTCTCTACACCACTTAACTCTACAATTTACCATGTTATTTATTTAATTTCTTTTTTCGTTAACGTACGCATGGATCATAAACATGGACGCAACTAAACGGTGGCCGCCGTGTTGATACTTTAATGTTCTGCCGTACCATATCGTTGGTGCGCGCGGGTCGCCTTACATGCTCCGTCTAGTGGGGGTTCTCTGTGACTTTAACATACTTGTTCGAATGATCATCAGCCTCAGTCAAAAGAAGAATACTGCTGAATATAAGCTTCTCCCAGAGGACGCTTTCGTCAATCAACAGACCTGTACGTTATACGATACGTGGTATTGAAACTTCATCTTCAATTTTTATGCATGTTCGATGCTGTTTACTGCAATAACTGCGATTGCGATATTAGAGTACGAAAGAAGGTTGGTCAATCTCAACTATAGCAACGACAGATGTCACTTTATTAAGTCCATTTCATACTTCGATGATTCGTAATAGTACATTATATACCTATCTAGGGCAGTGAATTCTTGAATATCCCAGATCGCAGGTGTTTGTGGCATAATCGGGGCTTTACTAATTACTGCCCGTGGTTTGTCTAACGTTTTTCTTGGCTTTGGCCAGATAGTAAATCCATCTTGCGCCCTAGAGTGACGTAAACAAATATTGTTGGGGTTTATTTCATCTAAAGTATAAGTAGCCTATAACGACTGGTCCCTATATAGTATTTGACAGATATGTTTCTTTTTCAGTACGCCCTGGAGCGGTTAAAAGTGATGTGCGAGGAGGCGTTGTGCCTCAACCTGTCCGTTGAAACGGCCGCCGACACGCTCATACTCGCCGACCTGCATTCGGCCGACCAGCTCAAGGCACAGACCATCGACTTCATCAACACGTTAGTATTAGTGCCTTTTTAGGGTTCCGTACCTCAAAAGGAAAAAACGGAACCCTTATAGGATCACTTTGTTGTCCGTCTGTCCGTCCGTCTGTCAAGACCCTTTTTCTCAGGAACGCGTGGACGTATGAAGCTGAAATTTATATCAATTACTCAGGTCTACTGTCCCTTGAAGCTGTGAAAAAATCAAACTTCTAAGCCAACGCAATCAAAAGATACAGCCGTTTATGCCGCAAATTTTCGACACTTGCAAGGGAATCAAAACCTACAGGGTGCTTCCCGTGAACTCAGAATCTTGAAATTTGGTACGAAGCAACGTCTTATAGCATAGATAAAGGAATAATTACGAAAACCATAAAAAAAAATTTTAATACCTAACTTTGCACCTAATTTGCAAATTTTCGACACTTGCAAGGGAATCAAAACCTACAGGGTGCTTCCCGTGAACTCAGAATCTTGAAATTTGGTACGAAGCAACGTCTTATAGCATAGATAAAGGAATAATTACGAAAATCATAATTTTTTTTTTAATACGTAACTTTGCACCTAATTTATATGGGGCGCTATACATACCAGGTGCAAACTTAACTTAACCACTTAGGGATGGAAAGTGTTTGTACGGAACCCTCGGTGCGCGAGTCCGACTCGCACTTGGCCGGTTTTTTTTATAAATAACTCCAAAACTGGTTTCGGGGTTGATATTGGCAAATATATACTTGACAGGCGTACTCAATCGATAACTCTAACAGAGAATGGTAAAATTGAGCCTTTGCTAATAGACCACATGGATTGTACTACACAGGACTGCACTTCTGAATCGCTATCATTATCTGAAGAAAATAAACTTTAAGTCAATTTCAGGGGACTAAATTTACGCTTTTATTGGATTATGCTATTCCTATGCCAAACAAGTTAATCCTTCCTACAAGGGACTCTAATACTGCATGTCATATCCACGTGAAATTTAAAGATGACGACGATTTAGTTTATTTGCTGACTAACCGCAGTTAATTAGCAAATAAACTAAATTGTCGTCAAATATATTAACCGCGATAAAAAAAATACATTAACCGCAGTTAATGTATTTTTTTTGTGACAAGCTTGAATTCGTTTAGTACTGATGAATCATGTTTATAAATCGGACTTATCATCGCTAAACAATAATTAAGAAAATGTTAATAAAAATACTCACAAACTTTTGGCGAAGTATAATTTCAAAATACAACAGAATATTGTACATAACGGCTGTACATCCGTTTCCATTTCCGAGTTGCGATGATTAATCCGAGCGACGATCATGTTGCTCGCTGCTTGAAATAAAAATAAGGCAATTCCATATATTTTGACGACGTGTTTGGCTCGGTTGGTAGTCACCTGCCTACTGAGTCGGCGGTCCCGGGTTCGAATCCCGGCCGGGGCAAATATTTGTGCAAAATATTTGTTCTTGGGTCATGGATGTTATCTATATATGTATTTATATATTATGATTATGTATATCGTCGTCTAGTACCCATAGTACAAGCTTTGCTTAGTTTGGGACTAGGTCGATTTGTGTATGATTGTCCCTTAATATTTATTTATATTTATTTATTTATTTTATTGACGTAAAGTTCCGTTCACAGAAGCCACGCGACAGACGTGATGGACACCGCGGGCTGGAAGAACATGATATCGTCGCACCCGCACCTGATCGCGGAAGCGTTCCGCGCGCTCGCCACGCAGCAGCAGCAGATCCCGCCTATCGGGCCGCCGCGCAAGCGCGTCAAGCAGGCCTAATAACCCGCAGCACCAATAGACTATTAGAGAGGGCACTCCATACGACCGGCGTTCAAGGTCACGTTGCGTGCCTACCGCCCCTACACTTTGTTGGAGCGTATTTTGAATAGGGCTGCCTCGCTCGTGAAATATTTTGCGAATAAACTTGGTGACATTTTGAATGTAGGCAACTACTACTATGAGGTAGAGTAACAAGGGTGACTCATAATATTTGTTAGTACTAATCTATATCTAGTGTTAGTGAAAGCGTTAATACCTTTGGCGCTTTACAATGGCACTTGCAATTCAAATGCCGCTAAATTTACGATGTCTTGTTATCAGTGACAATAAGTAATTTAAATACATTGTCTATAAATGGTAGAGTCAACCGGGCTACACGTTCCAAATGTGTATTTAATAAAACGCGTGCCAGTTCTAAATTGTCTTCTCTAAAAAAATATATAATATCATGTCATGTTACTGCCTGCTTTATGGTAAAACATTAACATATCTAGATAATATGTGTTCCTAACTTAATCTATGAAGAAACCCACCTTTAGAAGTAGCTAAAAATATTCAACGATGTGCAGCGCTGCGACCAAAGTTGCGGGGAAGTAGGCATGTAACCCACATTGTGAACGCTCCTAAGAGTTTCCTTCCTAATACTTTCTATTCAATGCCCATACCAAAGACACCCGCGTGTCGCTGGCGAGTTGACGCCGGCGCCGACGTGTCGTCGACCTGTGCCTGTGTAGCGCGACGCAGGACGCTCCGTTCCGGCTCGTCTACTCACCGATTGCGCTAAACTTGCACCTGGAATGTGAAAAACGAGGTGCAAAATGGGAGTAACCGAAGTGATTTGTCGATGTTTCGAATTTCATTTGGGCTTGTGCACAAATCACGTGAGGTTCAATAGGGGGAAGGGGGGTCACGAAAAAATCACGATATATCACGTTGGGGGAGGGAGGGGTATAAGGAGACCTCACGTGTATTTTTCTACAGTGAACGAACTAAGAAAAAAACGATATTTTGTCTCGGTTTGGTTAAAAATAAATTTTCACTTATTAAATACTTCAAAATATCGAGTCTATTTACGAAATTTTGGTGGAAAAAAAAATACACTTGAGGTAGTGAGGGGGAGGGGGGTTAGCAAAGAACCTCACCAAATATCTCCAGGGGGGAGGGAGGCTCAAAAAGTAGGCGAAAAAACCTCACGTGATTTGTGCACAAGCCCTTTCTTAGATGTGTCCTAATCTATTTCGTAAATTATTAAGTTGATGTTTCACGACCGAGGTTTTGAGATATCTGGGAAGTGCAAATTGGGAACATGGATGGTTTGCAAGTGTTCCCGTGTTGTGGCGAGCGACGAGTGACCGGTGGACTTTTTCGTGTAGTGGATCCACGGATTCATCTTTTTGTTTACTATGATTGATCTCAAGACGATATTCGATCCTAATATTTTTGTCTCGCGGTTAGGTGCCGCTTTATATTACTTTAACGTGTAGGTTACGGAGATTTGCTGGACGCTTTTTGCGCGTTGTCGTAGTTCGGATGTAGCGGAGGTTATTGATATGTGTTAAGGCTTCAAGTTATCTTTTTTATGCATGTCGTCTCTGTGGAAATTCTCTTACTTTCACTGTTGCGGTTATGTTTTGTGTAAATTATTGCTATGTATAACGATTACGAAGCTCATGTCTAAAAGAAGTACCCAATATCCATGTCATGTAAATTTAATCCTATGATTACGTGAAAAAATATCGGCTAACAATTATTTTTATTTAATGTATAAAATCAAATATTTAATTAAAGTTAGCTATTCTTCTCTGTGCAGATAATTGTAATGAAATTGAATTTAAACAAAATAATCTCATTCCCATGCAAAATATCCAATTACATAAGAATTTTTCGGTAGGAGTTTAAAAGTAGGAACTTTTGAACATAACGGTTGAAGTAGAATGGTATTTGAATGCAATAAATCTGTAAAAAGGCTCGCGTTACGTAGTTTTGCGCGCAGTTGTGTCCTGGATGGGAAGAAGAGAAATTGCGGGAACTGGCCCGTCCCAGACGCGACTATGCGTGATGCTGTGTGTAGCATTTTTAGAAGTTTAGGTGACTCGAGTGATTGTAAGAAGTCTATTGAAATCGTTGGTATTGTATATAGATGAGCTACGATCCCACCATTAAAATAATAATATTTCTAAGTACTAAATTGTAAGTGGTATCACAGGTGAAACCGACATTTTTTATTGCATCATAATAATGATAATATTCCAATCAAATATTGTGATGTTTCTTAAAATTTTCCATAGGTATTACAAACACTCACAGACACTTTACACAAGTTTTTTGTTTTCATTATTTATATGTATGGCTAATTTAATTTGCGTGAAGTTGTATGTATTAAAAGTATTGTGTAGTTGGTTGCGCTTTGTCGATTGTACATCGCGAGTCGTCCGAGTCGACGTACGGTCGGCTTCTGTTCTTGCTCACTTGATTCATTAAAGTCATTAATATATTTGTTGATCCGAAATTACAATTAATAATCTTAACCACGTTGATGTTTAAAGATCATCCAAAGTCACTTTGTGTCAACGGACTGAGGCATCACGTCAGTCGAAAGTCGTGTGAGCAAACAAATGAATTAAATATCTGTGAACACAAAGTGACTTTAAAACAAGACATTTGTAAGACTTGTGTGAATTTGATCTACCCAAGTTAAGGTAACTTGTATTGTTAAACACTGTGGCCAATAAATAGTAATATTTAAAACAAACATTTTATACCCATTTCCCATTTTACATAGCTGACAGGCGTTGTCGTGTAATTAAACTTACCTTTTACGTAACAACTGTCAGAAAATTAACTGTGATTTTCGACATTGTCAATAAGTTGAGCAAATAAATGAAAATGATGTAAATATTTCGGTTTTTATTTTATTCTATTTCCTCTGATAATAACATAAGAATTTGAAAGCATTTGCGACCCGAGAAATAGGAATATACAAACTCGAAATGGATTGCATAGTAACATTAATTGAAGAAGACATTATGATGTAATTTAGAAAAGTGTGTGGCTTGACTTGATACTACCAAGTCAAGCCACCACGCCGTACTCCATAATCTTTTTTAACTATTCCTGAGATTTATTATAACCATGCACATTAAATCCTTACGCCAACATGACAAGGCCTTTCATATCGCATCAGCAAAGATGACTGGCGTCATTTGTGAACCGAAAATGCCAGTTGAGCTAAAAGGTCCTTCTATAAGTTCTTCATTAGGCCTATCCTTTTGTATTACTGTGAATCAGGGCTAGTAGATACTCGAGTGTAAATAGGCGTTGCGTGTCACGGAAATGATGCTGCGGTGGGTGTGTGAACTATTGCAGACTGCCTATCCGCATCCGAGGCAGCCTTCGTGTCGTGATAAAGCGGAGAAAATGCTGTCCCTGGTGCCTACGTTGGTACAGCCATGTCTGGCTCGCTTCGCTATGCTGCTTATTACTAAGAAATGCTAGCTTTATGGCTTCGTCATCAGATCGAATTATTTCACTTGAAAGATGTCGAAGATCGCGTGAAGTTGAGGATACAGGTACTTATTAACTGGAAAGAGACGATACCGGAACCGGAGCGACCCCGATCCGAGCGCCGCAGGTACAACCAGGAAATTGCTTAGATACTTTCATCTTGTAATAATTGCTTACTCTAGAGGTAACAACTTTTGAAGACTACTTATACAGCGTATATTTTTGTCGTCTATGTGATGACTGATTTGATTATTTTTATCATAATGAGGAGAGGAAGGAAAGTGCCGAGATTTTTGATCTAGCCAATTAGGTCGGTAATTACTTCTGGTTCTGGCTGCCTCAACTCTCAGGGCGGTCGACAAACACTGTGTGGGGGAAAGTTGAAGGCCATAATTATTATTTTATGGTCATGATCTTGGTTAGTCCATTATGGACACCGTGTCTATTACTTTTAAAGGGAAAAAATTCGCCAATACCTAGGTAGGCCCTAGGGCCATTTCGCACAACCGCTCCCGACGAACGTGTATTGCCATTGCCACCATACTATTTTATTGCTATAATGTGTCAGTTGGTTAACCTGATGTACAACATAAGCATTAGGTATCTCTGGGTTTACATAGTTACATTTTGTTGGATCTGTGAACTGGTAACTGTCAATGTCAAATCAAGTGGCAGAAGGAGAAGAAAATAGATATAAAAAAAATTAGATAGAAAATAAAAGCGCGGGACTGCGGTTGTAACTTTACTCGAGAATCTTTAAAAGGTATTACATTAATTTCGTAATATTACCTTACATTATCTTATGAAAAATGTGTATTCCATCATAAAAAACGAACTTTAACGTTTGTATTCCTTCTAAATAGTTATTTATACATAGTCTGTTGAAAACATCTGAATTGTTTTGTCCCCAAATCTAAGTGAAAGCTGATTCATGTCTTCTTATATTTTAGTACCAAAAATGAGTGATACTCCGGATACACCTAGAAGGGCTGTAAGGCGACGGAATAAACCAAAAAAATATGGTGATTTTATGGAAACATCGCCAGTAAAACGACACATACCACAGGATACAAGTTCTGATGAAGATGATGACTTTTGTGCAGAAAATGCTCCACTAAAACCTACAGGTATGTGGTATGTATTAAAAATAACTGTGAAAATAATATTAGACCAATAGAAATAAAAAACATTGTTTCATTCCAAAATTTTAATGTTTTCAGATATTTGTATTCAAATTTACAGAATTTGTAAATCACTGTTTTTAATATTACAGCTTTATTCAGCAATGATGATGTTGAAGGCCAGGACATGTTCAAGTTTAAGTCTCGACGCACTAAGCATGACTTACAAAACAAAGTTCGAGATCTGCAGAGTAATTCTCCCAGGATTGACTCACCTTTGAAGACACCTAGAAAGAGTTTACTGGATTCTATTAAAAGAAATACTGAGGCTACACCAAAACATGTGAAGGATGTAATAAAAAAAAGTGAGTTTTACTACTGTATGTTACAAAAGGATTATAAGTTATTGCTACTGCCCTATCAATGACACAGGGCAACTGATATAGTGAACTGTGCCTTGGAATGTGTGCCATATTTCGATATCATGTGTATTTACCCTCCCCAACAGTTCTAACACAAACAAAGGCTTAACTTTTCCCATTTTCAAGATGTTTGCATGTAAAATCATCAGAGACTAGAATTCTCATGGCACTTGAGCTGTCATTTTTTGACTTCCGATTAACATATTATATCAATACATTATAGAACACAACATATTAAGAAGATTAAAAATAGATGTAAACATCATGCTGTCTTATCGCTATAGAGCAGCAATCTCATTCTGATAACTTTTGAGTAGTTGAAATGTGAAATAGAGGTATTCAATTAAAAAAATGAAAAGTTAATAAGTAGTCAATAGTTATACTCATACTCATTTATTCATAATGCACAAATACATTATAGTATGTCAATTTTATAAAACAGTACAAATTTACAGTTAGTGGTTATTTTATATGTCAGCTTACACAGTTATAGTCAGTAATAGTTAATTATATTTTTTTTAAATACTACTTTTACCAATAATAATTTTATTCTGTAACTATTTGATTAATATTTTCATTAGTCATTACATAATTTTAAATATTCATCGTTGGTTTCAGTAACAAAATAGATATATAATTAAATAGTTTCACATTTAATCAGTTCAGTTCAGTGTTTTATCAATTTCATGTTCGACATCTGTTGGGTTGAAAAACAATCTAAAATGACGCAAAATAAAGTCAGGATCCCAGAGCTACTAGTTTATAAGGAACAATAAAATATTATTACTATAATTCCTATTTAATTATTCCAATATGTTGGTATCCAAAGGTTATCTTAAAAAGATTGCTGCTTCGCGATAAGTCTACCTACTGTTTAATTAAACTCTTAATCACATTTAAAATATTCTATTTTGTATTTATCAATATTAATATTACACATGTATATTGGAAGTCGATAAACGAGTAGTCTCTATGACAGCTCAAAAGTGCCACGAGAAATCCGGTCTATGGCAACCAAATAGGATCCTGTACCTTCGCTTACTTATTTTACGTAGCATTGAATTATGAAGAGCTTGATATAAAAGTAATGAAAACTAAGTCATAACTTATGTGGGCTGTATTGTCTTTATATAAAATTGTAAGGCTAATTTAAATCTTGTACATTTCTAGGAATTGTGAAACAAGTAGACAGTGGTAGTGATGAAGATGATTTTTCGGGTAGCAGCAGCGATTTTGTCCCAGATGAAAGTGAAAATGAGGTAAGATTGTTATCCCTGCCGTCAGAACCTAAACTACAATAAGTTACATGAGAAACATATACTGTACTTTAAGTACATTGACATTTTCGTTTTACCGAACTACAAGCACATAAAAAATAAGCCTTTATAGTAACAAATACGAGTGCAAATGCACCTTATGTATCAGAAGCTCCTAAGTTATTTGGCTGCAGTACTTGCCTTCTGCCTGGTGGGTAACATTCTGTACCTGAGAAGCATATAATACTGCAAGTCCTTTCATGCATGATAAGCGCAACACTGTAAGTGTTATTTTAAATATATGTTCATAAATGAACTTAAAATGTTATGCTTTTCAAGTACAGAGGCACAGTTATGCTTCTCAGGTACAGCATTACTGTTAGTCAATTTGCTGGCTCAATGTTATTAGGTTGCCTGGGTTCTCTGAGCATTTTTCAGGATAGATGAAATTGGTGTGACTATGATAAATTTCATATAGCATTATTTTATTTGCTTTATACCATTTTACTGGGAAGTTATTGATACTATTATTATTATTATTTAAGCCTTCTATCGGACATTTTTTTTATATATATTCCCCAATGATTATTTCCATTTATTTTTTTTGTTTCATTATTTTTTCTTTTTATTCGTATATATCCCTTTTTTTTTAATTTTTGCATGTCCGTTTGCCAGGTGGCAAAGGCCTCCTCCAATCTTCTCCATTCTGGCCTTTCTATGGCCACTCTATTGATACTATTTGTCTTAAATTCCTGCCTGTTGTCTACTGTTATTTATAAATTGTATTTGTCTTGTTTCCTTTTTGTAAACTTTTATTGGTGTGCAATAAAGTATAGTTGTATTGTATTATATTGTAAATTTATTGATTTCAGGCATCATCTGCATCATCTTCAAATGCATCTGAAGATGAGGAAGAAGAAGAAAAAGATACACCAGTAGAGAGTAAGCCTGCAAGTAAAGTTCAAGTAGGAAGAGGCAGGGGCAAGGCAAGACCCAAAGATTCCGAGTACATTGTCACACCCGACAATTACTTTATGATGAACTCCAGTAAAAAGGTAAAATGCGCTTTTTTACAGATTATGGACTAATTGGATCTTCTTGCTCACAATCGTTTTTATCCCACGACGAAAAACGAGGGGTGTTATAAGTTTAACATGTGTATCAGTATGTCTGTGTATTTATGTATCTGAATGTCTATGTCTGTCTGTGGCATCGTAGCACCCAAACGGATGGGCCAATATTTTAAATGGAAAGCCTTGTCCGTCCAGATGGTTTTTAGCTATGTTTGCCTGTTTGGTGGAAATAGCACCATTTTAGTTTCCTTCCGTTTTCACTCCACATTATGTAACTTTTTATTTTTTTGAAAATAATAAAGGAATGAAAAAACTTTTCTTCAAAGAAGACATGGCCTGGGAAAGTTAAGTTTTAGTATGTCCAAGTTTTACTGTAACAATATAAGTATAGTAGCTAAGTGACGGTTAGGCGGTGCTGTGCGGTCCCCAAGATCCAATATCTCTTATGCGCCGTTACTGAAGGTGTTCACCAAATCTCGTACTGATGAGGCCCTATCTTTTTTCACACCTATTAGTTAGCTACGGCACTGTGTAATACAAATGCAAGGTTTGAGCGCCCAGCTTCACAAGTAAAGCATCATGCTACAGACTGCATGCAATAAAATGACGTCGTGCAGTTTCCCGTTGACGTGATATGCCGTCTTTAGTGAGTTGTCGATAATTTTGTTTTTGATTATGTCTATTTCAGATTGCAACATCAGATCACACACTTGCAAGACTGAAAAACTTAAATTTAAATGACCACTTGGACCAGAACATCAGCTACGTTTCTGAAGAACACAGAGCCAGAATATTAGAGCTCAATCAGTCATACGAACAGTTCTTTGATAAATGGATGTATGTCTTAAGTGAGAACTTCAATATTGTGCTCTATGGGGTTGGGTCAAAAAGATCAGTTCTTCATCAGTTTCAGAAACAAAAACTTTCAGACTACCCATGTATAGTCGTCAATGGGTTCTTTCCAAGTCTTACCATCAAAAGTATTTTGGAAACTATAGTAATGGATCTCTTGAAATGTAATAGTGTTCCTTCAAATGTGGGCGATGTGGTGAAGCTGATTGACACACGGCTAGCAGAAGACGATATAGAACTGTTTCTGATAATACATAATATCGATGGAACTATGCTACGTAATGCTAAAGCGCAAACTACGCTGGCCAGTTTATCACAGATCAAGAATGTTCACACTATAGCAACAATTGATCACATCAATGCGCCATTACGTAAGTACAATTAATTACAATGCCACTATTAACTTTCTCTACTTTTTTAGGGTTCCGTACGCAAAGGGTAAAAACGGGACCCTATTACTGAGACTTCGCTGTCCGTCCGTCCGTCTGTCACCAGGCTGTATCTCAAGAACGGTCATAGCTAGACAGTTGAAAATTTCACAGATGATGTATTTCTATTGCCGCTATAACAACAAATACTAAAAATAAAATAAAATAATAATTTAAGGGGGGCTCCCATACAACAAACGGGTTGGTTGCGTTAACTTTGCACCTCATTTGTATGGGGCGCTATACATACCAGGTGCAAACTTAACAACCACTTAAGGATGAAAAGTGTGTGTACGGAACCCTCGATGCGCGAGTCCGACTCGCACTTGACCGGTTTTTTATTCAACTTACCATTCGTGCCGCCTACGTAGATGAGACTACCTACTTACCAGTGATGCGGCGTCAGATAATTCCCTGGGCAGGCTGGAGCAAATTTACAAACCATTAAGGGCACCTGAAAAGGGTGGGTTGGAAATTTATAGGATATGGCTTTTGGCCTAATTAATTAAGTACGACACATACACCCTATTAATTTAGAACAGGGGCACTCCATAATCGGCCATATTACAGTAAAGAGTCATGTATGTGTTCGGGAGTGACAAGCTGTCACTCTTGAAAACATACACGACTTATTAATCTTATTATGTTCAAAGCCCTGGGCCCAGCGTCCCCCCGTGAGATTGGGAGCCTTTGGCTCAGGGCTCCATTGGGAAGTCTCCTGAGCGTGAGGTAAACCAGTTAATCCTATTTACATATATTATAATAACACAGTAACCAATATTCCTTGCAGTATGGGACCACACCAAACTGAGTAAGTTCCGATTCACCTGGTGGGACGTTACCACGTTCCTCTCCTACTCGGAGGAGACTTCGTACGAGAACTCACTCATGACTCACCGAAGCGGCGCTCTCCAGCTGTCGTCGTTGAAGAGCGTGTACCAATCCCTCACCACGAATGCCAAGGGAATCTTCACTATCATCATACAGTACCAATTGGATAACCACAAACAGACACATTATCAAGGTATGGATTCATGTAACTTTAGAATTGTGCAATGAGGAAATGGTGGCCTCAAAGATAAAACTGTAAAACAGTCCCCTCTAAATCAACCCTGAAATTCACTACTCTACTCGCAGTTGAAACAAACGACAAGAGTGCCCAATTTTACCATACTCCGCATTTGGCAGGATTAATCAGCCATGAATAAATAATAGGACATGGCCTCATGACAATTTACCGTGCTAGTTTAGAGTATACATCCTATTGTCTATTCCATTTGTGCTAAAATTCACCAAACCCTGTCAGATATTAACGGCTGAGAACGCCTATCAATTTATTTGACAGACTTAATCATAATAGATATCGGAAATTCATGTGGATATTTACCTAAAGTTGGATTTTGTACGCTTATACCTACAACTGAACAACAAAGCCGTCGGTATAAAAGAATCCGATAATGGAAATCGATAAAGAATCCTTCACCATGCTCAGATCACTAAGTGACTCTTCACTTAGTGACCTGAGCATGGTGAAGGATCTGGCTGACTTTTAGCGGTTGTCTAAAACTCTATTGACCATTTCATTTAACACTTTCGCAACCAGATATAAAATTTAACCCTACCCCAGAAACCGAGAGCCCGCTAGGTGGGTAGCTTTTTAAGCAAAAATACGTGACCGGCATCTGAGCAAAGATTACGAGTGCCTACCAGGCGGGTTCCTGGTAGCGAAAGTGTTAATACGCATTTTGTTTGCTGGCAATAGTGGTCACGATCCTGCTCATAATACCAAATGTTGGGTGCTATCACTAGCCACCTGGGGTTTGTTTGTAAGGTTAGAAACTAATCTACTCAAGCAGAAATATCACGTGAAATATTTTGTCGCATTTATTTTCAGGCCTGCCGTTCAAGGAGTTGTACACGAAATCGCGCGAGCAGTTCTTGGTGAGCTCTGACATAGCACTCAGGGCACAACTTACAGAATTCCTGGACCATAAACTCGTCAAAACGAAGCGCACATATGACGGCAGCGAGAACCTAGTGATACCTATTGAAAACACATTGCTTCAGCAGTTTTTGGAACAGAATAGCTGATGAGTAAATGTTTGTCACATGTACTTATTAAAATTCAGCATGTCATTTTTTTACACTTATTTATTAAACCAATATTGATGAATGTTGTACGTCGTTATTTTTATTTCCGACCAGGAGTCTGCTATGTACTAACAAGAAAACGCCTAAATAAAGTTAAGTTTTTATTTTACAATCCCAGAAATAAAAATCTTAATAGGATTATACAATATATATCAACAGGCCAAGTTGTAAATTACTTAAACTTAATGACTTACATAATACAATAAAATTATTAACTAAAATTCTCTTCAACATATCTGGCACGTTTACCACGTTGCATCAACCAAACATTTCATATTATCATTGATATTCTATAGTGCATTAATTGCTCTTTTTTTAGACTTAAAAATGATTGTAGAAAAATACTCTCTGAGCTCATTTGGATGTCAAAGATTTGATCTAGTTAATTGGATTAATTTACTGCGCCCATTGGAATTCAATGTTAGATACTGATAAACGCTTTCAGTTATCATTAGTGAGATTACTAAACAATATAAAGATCCACATATACAAAGTAAGAACTTAATATTAAATTAATACATTACATACTGAAGAATTGACTTCAGCATCCAATTTTATGAGCGAAAATGCCGTTTTGACGACAAACTTGGTTCAAAGTAGATAAATATGTAATGATAATGAAGGTCACATGTACATGTTAATGAAATGTATTTATTATAGGCTATAAAGTAAGATTGGTGAGAGCGAGTAGATGTGAGTAGCAAATAGTTAACTCATTTATTGTAAATATATGTACTATTTCGGAGCACGAAGGGAGTGTGTCAGTCACATTATAAAAAAATGTGGCATTGTCATATTGATGCGTGTATTTCAGTTCTTATGGTAAAATATCAGGTGACTATAGTTGACTGTAGTTCTACTTCATGCGCCATTTGCTAACTCTCAAAATTCAGCTTACGGCTTGATTCCAATAGCAACTTTGGTCTGAATTATCTAGTCGCATGAACATGGAAATAAGCCGCAAGCTTCCACATTATTATAACATTAACGGATTCCAAGGGCACTAAAAATTTACTGTCTTGTTCCTTTCCCTTATATCTAAATTTTGATATAATTGATACCAAAATGTTTGAGAGCTATTTTAATATAATTCTAAATTCTTGCACTTTCATTTCAATGATTAGTCTAAAGTATGTCAATAGAATAAAAAATTATTACTACATAAACAATTTTATTGAAACATTAACTTGTCGGACAACAAACTACAGGTTCCACGCAAATGACATCAACGTCGTAAGGAATAATGATAGAAAACATTTCGGTGGCGTCGAAACGCTAACACTAGAATAAAGCGAGTGAGCTAGCCTCATCCTGGGGTGTCGGAAGAATCTCACGAATGACAACTATCTATGGGATGACTGCAACATACCTCTGCCGTGTTGTGATCAGGTTTATTGTCCGATGTATCGGAGCGCTGTACACCTACGAACTAGTAAGATAACTCCGCTTAAGGCAACACTCAATTCTCGTCGTCATCGTCATGTTTCCGCTTCTTCCCCCGGGTGCTCTCTTCGGGTTCTCCGTCGGCGTCCTCGCCATCTGAACGTATAACACCAGTTACATTAACCTTTTGAGCGCCACAGTCGGCTGTGGCCGTCAACAAAAAATCGTGCCACTGACGCCACGTCGGCCACAGCCGTCCAAATTTCAATGATCAAAAACTTTGTAATTCTAACCGCTACAAGTATTTTTCAATCCCTGTTGATTTGGGGGCACATCTTTTTTTTTTACTCTGGCGTCAGTGGCACGGTAAATTGCTAGACCACTTGGCGGTCAATAGGTTAAAAAAATATATCAGATAACCTTAGACTAATCAACCTAGTCACAAAAAGCTCCAGGCTTACGCTATGGGTACTAGACGAAGATATACATACTTATATGGATCAATATATACTTAAAATCATTCGTGATCCAGGCACAGTTCGTCGCACAAACATTTGCCCTTGCCAGGATTCGAACCCAGGACCGCCGGTTCAATAAGCAGCTGCACTACTACTGCGCCAACCACATTTAAGTGTACATTTGCACATATTGAAGAAGTAATTTCCTAAGCTTATGAACATAGATCGTTTAAAAATGGAGACCCTCCAGTGATTCATGGTAATAAAAGAATTGATTCCTAAGTCTTATAGACCTAGAATTAAGACCTATTCTGAATTCCGAAGAACTCTATAAGATTAGCGATGTCTCACGAAAGTATTCATTATTTTTTTGTAATAGTGGTTTGTTTCCATTGTTTTGTTTGAAATTTATTATGATAATGTATTCTTAATATACGTTTCGGTCCGTGTACATACCAATCTTAGTCTTATGATCAGCGTCATTCTCGTCGTCTTCGTCATCATCTTCCTCCTCGTCCTCGGAGCCCTCGTACACGGAGCTGTCTGAGCTTTCCTCCTCTGTAATCAATTTAAAATTGTTTATTTAAAATTTTTGAACCCGTTTGCATATCCGACTTTCAGCCAAACCCAAAAAATGGGCCACCAAGCGGTCAATTTTTTTTTATATGTTCTAGCCACCGTTAACGGAAGTATAGTAGATTTTTAGCAAAACAAAGGACATATTAATCATTGAATATCAATAATTATGTTTCATTCCTAGTTTTTTGCACAAAATATTCATTGCAAAACATAGAAATTACATCTGTTTTGAAATAAATTGCTATACTGTGAAACTAGGAAAATAAAATGAGTTTAGTTGAAGATATTCACCAAGATTTTCATTGTAGACTGCACTTAGTGAGATCTCCCCATCATCTTCATCGTCATCCTCCTCCTCTTCTACGTCAGACCCTGAAACAAATAAATGGAGACATAATTTATACTATAATTTTACCTTATCCTTTAAATTGATAAATAGACAAAAAACATCAATAACTTTGCCAATCTGCATGGTTACAGGATCTCTAGACAACATTAGTTGCTTGAGTTGAATGTATGTATGTAAACACTTTGTTGTACATGAAAACAATAGACGTGTACAAAGGTGAACTTAGACCTGTGGTGAAACCCTGTCAAATACATGTTTCATCGCACGCCCGTAGTATAGCGGAATGGAATAACGTCATTAACACATTAAGATTGCTCTCAACTCGCACAACTTACAGCTGTTTTATTATTTCACTAAGTACAAATTTCGAATAAATATTTTTTTTAAATATCATAATGCATATAATTCAAGGGACGGCATACAAAATATTAGTTAAACTCAATACTCTAATAATGCCCAAAATGTCATCTTAAAATCACAGAAGCATCACCAACAAATTCTTACTTTTTGTAAGATAACCCATGTGAAATAGTAGACCGTAAATTGTATACAATACAACAGGAAGAGAGGATCTGCTCTCTGGCGGCCTATCTGAGGGCTCATCGTCAATCACCAGCGGACCCAAATCTATATCCAGATCTGGAAGTTGTTAGATAATTCAAATTTCTGAATTGTGTATGATAACTATGTTAATGGATTAAAGCACAAAGAAGTAGTTAAAGAGTATTAATTAAGTATTCAAATAATAATTCTTTACAAATATTAATTTAATATTCACCACATTATATTTTTTATTGGGATATCTTCTGGTAATGTAGTTTGTCAGAAGTTGCCTAAGATAAAGGAAGTTGGATAATCAAATAACTTTTTATGAAATAGCTCAGGAATTCCAAAAATGAGAATAGAAGGAGGCATCATTTGCACTCCAGTTGTTAAACTTAGGAACTATTTGGGAACCACTGAAATAGCCTAACTGAATGATCAACATAAGTAAAATTTGATTATTTAAATGACTGCACACAAACCATCCTCCTCACTGTCATTGTTGCCATTCATTTCATCCTCTTCCTCAGCATCACTGTCTTCGGCCTCTCTATCTTCTTTGTCCAACCTGCAATATTGAAACACATTATAAACTTACATCGATTTGGCTTCCACAATCGATGATAAGCTGAAACCACTCCTAGAAGAAAATATGGTATTGAAAGATAAAGTAGCAACTCTAAACAACAAAGTCCGAAGCCTGGAAAAAGAAATAAGAAGGAACAACATTATTCTTCATGGAATCAATGAAACAGAGCAAAATAATAACGAGCTCCAAAAACTGGTCATTGAGGCATTCAGCACGGTATGCACAGCTGCGGGATCAGAACCGTTCGATAAGTGGGAACTAAGTGACGTCTACAGACTGGGCAGAAAACAAGAAGAGAAACATAGACCCATACTAGTAAAACTTACCCTAGCATGGAGAAGAACAGAACTGCTAAAAAACAACAAAAAGTTCCCCCTGGACACCTATGTCACAGAAGACTTCCCAAAAGACGTCCTAAACACAAGAAAAGAACTCAAAGTAAAGCTGCAAGAAGAGATAAAAAAAGGCAACAATGCCGTGATTCGCTATGACCGACTCATATTCAAAGAAAAATCGAACGCAACAGAAAAAAGAAAAAGGTCACCATCGACAACACCAACAAAAAAAGACTCCCACGAAGAAGTGCCCCAAAAGGCACCAAATAAAATAAATAAAACAAATGCTTTCGATCTCATGAACCGCCCAAGGGCAAATTCACACCACGGCACGAGCGAACAATAGCAACGAACGACGGACCCCCGGAAATACACCACAGTAGATGAAACAACTAACATAAACCACCATTCCCCAAGACGAACAGCGGTCATCGTGGGGAATTCTGACCGCAACCCTCCAACGAAGGAACCACAAACAAATAAAATAAATCATGCGCAACAAAATTCAGTAAGCAGTAAACCCAGCGAAACAAAAGAACAAAAAACTACACAACAGAACCTTAAACAAAGAAACAATTCCAAAACAAATGAAGAGCCTGTACGCAGAAAAACACCACAAAATGACATTAAAACAGAGACAACATTGAAAATTTGCACCTATAATGTACGATCTCTAGCATCAATAGAAAGATATATAGAGTTAAACAACGCACTCGGTAAAATAAACCATGACATAGTAGGATTAAGTGAAGTCAGAAGAACGGGCAGCAGTATAGAAGAGTACGAAAACTATATCCTCTGCTACTATGGAGAAACCAAAGGATTGAACGGAGTGGGATTTCTAATAAAAAAGAATCTGAAAAACCAAATCACAAATTTCACAGGACTCTCAGAAAGAGTAGCACTGCTTCAACTCAATATAGAAGGGGTAGAACTTTCGATAATTCAGGTGTACGCGCCCACAGAAAAATCAAGCGACGATGAAATCCAAAACTTCTACAATGACATAGACAAAGCTCACTCTCTAGCCGGCGACAAGATAATCGTCATGGGAGATTTTAACGCAAAAATAGGCTACCCCAAGAAGGAAGAAAATCTAATTATGGGCAAGTATGGCTACGGAGACCGAAACAAACGAGGAGGAAGACTCATAGAATATGCATTAGGAAATAAACTCTCCATAATGAATACCTTTTATAACAAAAGACCGAACAGAAGATGGACCTGGATATCTCCTGATCAAAACACCAGAAATGAAATAGATTTCATAATGACAAACCGACCAGCACATATCACTAATTTCGAAGTCCTGAATAATGTACTATTTCCATCAGACCACCGACTTCTGAGAGCAACATTTAACTTGAATCTTCCAAAAAAGAGTCGAAAAAGCTTCCAGTCTTCGTTTAAAAGCCTAAAGACAGAAGAGGAAATACATAGTTATATCAGAAGCTTAGAGACAAAACTAGGAAACAAAACAGAAGATACAAGTGTTCAAGATTACTACAATAAGATAGAAAAGTCAATAATAGACAGCGTAACACAGAAAACTAAGACTGACCACACAAAAATAAACAATATATTTAGCGACAATACAAAACAACTAATAAAACAACGCACAGAACTAATGTTTAAGAAAGACAAAGACCGTGACATGAAGAAAGAACTTACCCGGCTGTTCAAGGAAACAAAGAAATCTATAAGAATAGACTACAGGAATCACAGGAAGGAAGTAATAACAAGAAACCTCAAGAAACACAGAAGTACAAAGAGAGCTTTAAAAGAACTTAATCTAAACAAATCTTGGATACAAAAACTTGGACAAGACAAAGAAGAAACAAAAACAAGGAAGGACGTAATAAATCATGCCACAAACTTTTATGAAGAACTCTACAGAATGAAAGACTACAACCACATACACAAGGAAACACCCATTGCGAATAACGTAAACTTGTCAGTAAAGCAGATCGAAGAAAAAGAAGTGTATGAGCACATAAAACAGCTGAAAACAGAAAAAAGCCCAGGTCCAGATGGAATAACAAACGAAGCTCTAAAACATGGTGCACCAGTTCTGCTTCAACATCTAACACATCTATTCAATATGGTACTTAATTCCGAAACCATACCAGAGCAATGGTGTACATCCGATATAATATTGCTGTACAAGAAAGGCAATTCCTTAGACATCGGTAACTATAGGCCAATCAGCTTACTGGCGAGCATCTACAAACTTTTCTCCTCAATAATGTTAAGGCGAATATCCAAAACAATTGACGACTCACAACCAAGAGAGCAGGCTGGCTTCAGGGCAGGTTTCAGCACCACTGACCACATACAAGCGCTAGAACAGATAATAGAGAAGTATAAAGAGTTTAATAGAAACCTATATGTCGCCTTTATAGATTACAGCAAGGCATTTGATAGCATCAACCACAGCGCAATCTGGAATGCATTGAAACGGCTCAGTGTGGACCAAAAATACATCAATATTATAAAGAATATATATGCGAAAAGCACTAGCCGAGTCAAGCTGGAGACAAGAGGAAAACAAATAAGGATAGAGAGGGGGGTCCGACAAGGAGATCCTTTATCACCCAAGATCTTTATTGCTGTCCTAGAAATCATATTTCAGAATCTCAAATGGAAGTCAAAAGGCATTAACCTGGAGGGCCAGTTCATAAACCATTTGAGATTTGCAGACGACATAGTCATAGTAGCCGAAACTGCAACAGAACTAAGAGAGCTTATAAAACAACTAGACGAAGAAAGCACCAAAGTAGGCTTACAAATGAACTCAAATAAAACTAAAATAATGACAAACAGCAAACAAATACAAATAAATATCAACGGCAACAACATAGATTATGTAGACCAATATATATATCTAGGAAAGCAACTGTCATTCACAAAAACAAACAACGAAGAAGAGGTAGAAAGAAGAGCTAACATAACCTGGAGGAAATTCTGGTCACTGCAGGAAATCCTAAAAGGCAAATACAGCCTAAACCTAAAAAAGATAGTGGCGGATACATGCCTTCTACCGAGCCTGCTCTATGGGTGCCAAACATGGACTTTTACAGATAAGATAAAGAGAAAGATAAGAACCACCCAAAGAGCCATGGAAAGGAGCATGCTCAACATAAAAAAGATACAAAAAATAAAGAGTATGTCTATAAGAGAAAAAACAAACCTACAAGACGCACTAACTCAAGCCCTCAAATTAAAATGGCGATGGGCAGGACATATCGCACGATATAAAGATAAAAGATGGACGATATTAGCAACAAAATGGAGAGGCCCTATTGGCAAAAGGAAAGTGGGAAAGCCATATAAACGATGGCTAGATGATATTAAGGAAATTGCAGGAAAAGACTGGCTAAACAAAGCGGAAGACAGGCAAAAATGGAGAGATTTGGAGGAGGCCTACACCCGAAGAGGGGTCCAAATTAAATAAATAAATAGTACATAACAACATAAACTTAACACTAACAAGTAACTATAAGAACTCACTAACCGAAAAACTTCTAATGTAAGAAAATGGGAAATTTGGAAATAAAGGCTTTTTTATTTTTTTTTTTTTATTTTTATAAACTTACATTATTGATAACCATTATACACAATACTGTACCTGAGAAGCATAACACACTAAGTTCATGTATATAACAGTGCTTCTCAAGTACGGAAGGACTTCCAGTGGTATGCTTCTCAGGTACAATTATTCAACCTTAGATACCAACAAGTATAGAGAAAATATATTGTGGATTTATGAACTATTGATTTTTATATTGTTTTGCCGATGGTATAATTGAATCATATACCTAGAAGCAAAGTCAGCAACATCCAATATGGTTGAAAATAGTTTGTTATTTTAACTATACCAGACTACATTCAAAATTCTTACCAAAATTGACCAGCAAAAGTGGAGGTGGACTGGCCACATGATGAGAGAAAAACAGGGAAAGTGGAGCAAAATAATCACTGACTGGTACCCCAGAAATTGCAAGCGAAGTAGAGGCAGACAACATAGAAGATGGGAGGATGAGCTAAAACTTACAGCGGGGCCCAACTGGAGGAGGGTGGCCCGCGATAGAGTACAGTGGAAACAGCTAGAGGAGGCCTTTGCCAGGAGGCACGCTGAACTGAGGGATATACTCTAACGAAACACAACCTTGTAGAAATCAGTTCAGAATAAGAAGGCATTATTATACATTCAAAATTGCTACATTTAAAAAATTGAATGTTGCTAACTTTGGTTCTATATGACTCAATCTTTCTTTATCTAATCAGATATTTTTTGATTCCTTTAATTGGCTAAAGCACATTTTGATAGTGAAGATAACAGCATGATTTACTGATCTGCCATGCTAAGCTAAGAGGCAGCCTTGTTATGGACATCCACACAAAAAAGTTGCCTTTTACATCATAATAACACAACAATTACAATATAAGTTGCATTTTAGCATGATAGCAATCATGGCAGGGCATGCCATTGGTGCCTATATTTATCTATCTGCACACTATATGTAATGTAGAAATACTTATTCTAAAGACATTAAATCCATTGAACTTACCCATCTAAATATTTCAGAGCTGGGTGTAAGGCAAACACTTTGTTCCTGTAGTCCTCAATGTTAGTGACTTCATTGTTAAAGAGGTCTAAGTTCTTTAAGTTTTTGAACTCCTCCAAAGGTTTCAGTGTTTCCAAATCTTTGATTTTGTTTCCAGAGAAATTCAGATGTGTTAACTTTTTGCATCCTTGAAGGAAATTTAGTCCATTTGATATTCTGTTATCGGAGAGTTCTAACTTCCTCAGTTTGGGAAGTGTGGGGAATCCTTTGAGTGTGGTTAATCCAACGTTGTTGAGACTAAGTATCTCAAGATTGGTGTATTCGTCTGTGAGAGCTACTACATTAGTGCTCCTGCAGTTATCGAGGTTCAATTCCTTGACCTGAAATTCATAATATAAAAAATTGATTTGAAATATTTTGATTAAAGCGCCATCTGTAAAGCATAGTCAACATTGGGCTTATATGAAGAAGAGAATTTGGACGTAATATGACTAATTATGCTCTCTCTACTTTTGATTATTTTAGTAGATATTTCGAAATCCCTTGCACTTTGAACGTACAGCGAGTTGTAGTTGACTTTAATAGTCACGTTGCTTATATGAGTTGCGGGAAATCTCATCAGTAAATAAAATAAATACATATTTAAAATTATAGATTGTAATCTAACAAGGTTATTTTGGCACGCATCTATGTTGACATTTCCTAACAACATGATAATAATACAAGCCGCATCTTACAGTAAAGTGTTATATACCTAAATTCGTATCATATTTTTACAATTATATATAAAAAGTGCAATGATTTATACGAAAAGAGATTGAATAACAAGTACTATTGCTGACTTTGAATAGGCATTGGCAAAGTCAAACCAACCAAAACGTCAAAATGGTGTGAGTTGTCAACGCAAAGCCACTTGCGTAGTTTATAAAATCTAACAAACTAGTGATAAAACTAGACAAATGTTCAATCAAATATGAACGGAATGTGTTTTTAAGTTAGTTATTACAACAATATGTAAACGGCGTGCATTAACCGCGTGTAAAACCGAAGTCGTTTTCTCTTGAAATGGCGGATGACACGAATCATCGCGACGCAATAAAAATGGCCGCTGTATTGGTAAGGCGTGCGTCAATATGGAACTGCAGACGTAAAGTGTAAATGAAATGCATTTGAGAAATACATAACAATATGCTCCGATTACAAATACGACAATTATTTTGCTGACAAAATGGGCCGTTTTCAACTTATTGCGGAAATAGAATTTTAATAGGTGAAAGGGCGCGAAATCGAGCAGACCAAGTAAATTCAGGTGAACTAGTTCACAGAAAACTTTAATTACATACTACAGCAAATCGCGAGGTCGAAAGAAACTAGTGCATCAGAAAATAGACATGATTATTTCTATATACCTTTACTTCTGAAGATGAGACAATGAGTTTTTTATGGGATATAGGTTCACAATTATTGACAGGTCGTAATCAATGATATTAATGGGGTTTATGACTATTTGAAGAACCTGCGAAGAACTCGAATATTATGATCTATTACACAGTATTTCCACTTCAACTTGAACTAAGTTTTAATAAAACTAGTATTAGTTTAGCTTCTACAAGTTTTGTTCAAACTTAACCTCAATATGGGATATTTACATCATGACCGTTTCTAGTGCTTGTGTGCAAACAGAATTGGTGAAATGGATGGGTGTCCAATGTAAATATGAGAGAGCAATGTTAACTGTAATCAAATGACCACATAAATACGATAATATCAGCATTATGTGTGATATGTGCACATGAAACGTAACAATCGGTAATGGCTAATTCCTGTATACAATAACGCCATATCGAATAATACCGAATGGATTAGGATTATTCAGTACTAGAATTACAATAAAAGCTAACATTTACAGCCATTTACAGACAAAAACCACATTTTACACGTCTTACACATAAAGTACAGACGAAATACGTATCGACAAAACATTCCAATAGATTGAAAAAATGATATTTATTTACCTGTGAAGGATTTCTTCCCCTTAATTCCAAGGCGACTCTCTTTTCCATCGTAGCTATATTTTAACCAACAATTAGCGCACTTTTAGACCACCTTTACAATTATTTTCAAGAACGAAATCACTAGGCTTGGGTTTCAAAACAGAAGGAAACTAAAAACTATAGATACACGAGTGAGTGACGTTAAGCGCCGCCTGGTGGCGAAATACAGCGACCGGAAACGCAGTTCACCTTAGCAACTTTTAACCATTTTTTGACAAAAATAAATATATCTTGTGGTTTTATAATACGTATAAATAAATATTGTTACTTAAATTATTGGATTTATGCATTTTTAAATTACATAAATGCCATCTTGTCACAGCGGAACAATGTGTTTACATGGTTAGGTTGGTACTTTTACTAGGTTGCAAGTCCGATGTACTAATAGCGGGAGTTTTCGTAATCTATAGGGCAAGAAAGCCGGTATGGTAGTGATAGTGATTCTAATGAGACAAGCGAGATATAAATTTATGTAGGTGTCATACAATTACCCTTAGTTATTTTATTGTACAATATTCTGTGGTTTTCGATTTCTATGTTTATGCATATATTGGAAAAAAATTGTCTAGCAACACTTAGGCAAGCCTATTGATTTTATTTTGTTCACTTGTTTCATTTCAATAATAAAAAAATGATTAAAATATATCATCAGTGTTTGTCTGCCTTTCATCCAAGGCCTTTAGACAATTAATTCGGAGCATAGGAACCCACAGAGAAGTCTTTGGCGTATTTTTTTTCACTAATTGCAGTGATAATAAATAATTAATACTTACCTACCCATATCTAGCTGCCTATCGTATATGTATCTTAAATTGTATAAGTATAATCGAAGAGCCGATGTGACGTAGCTCGTAGGTAAACGTTCTCAAATAGAGACCTTGTCCCGGAACATACAGGTCGACAGGACAGATTGGGGAAGACCTATGTTCAACAGTGTGATTGATTGGTATGGTATTAGTAAACTAATACAAGGATACTTAAAAGTAAGTACCCGGTTAAAAAGTAAGTAGGTATAAGGCTGTCTGTCTACACTTACAGCTAAGTGGAGCGGAGCGAAGATGTCTAAAATGAACCAATCATATTTCTCCGATTTAAGCGCTCTTCTTTCGGGCTTCACAAAGATGCATCCTGATTGGTTCGATTTCTCCGCTCTGCTTCAGGCAGTCTAAGGTATATAATTACACTAAATAAATAATAAACATTAGAGGTCTTACACAAATCCATCTAGCGGCTAGCCCCAATTATTTATTTACATCCATTCAAATTTTATAGACACATCTATGACGATTTCGGTGTTTTTATAGTAACTCGTTTAAGAGGAAATATCACTGCTCATGGGTAAAAACGGGACCCTATTACTGAGACTTCGCTGTCCGTCCGTCCGTCCGTCCGTCCGTCTGTCACCAGGCTGTATCTCAAGAACGGTGATAGCTAGACATTTGAAATTTTCACAGATGATGTATTTCTATTGCCGCTATAACGACGAATACTAAAAATAAAATAAAAGAAATATTTAAGGGGGGCTCCCATACAACAAACTTGTTATAGATTATTGTACGGAACCCGTCATGCAAGAGTCGGACTCGCACTTGCCCAATTATAACTTTTTGCATTTGTTTTTGGTCAAAATTCCGTCGTAAACCGACGCTTAGTACACACATTTTATAATAATAAGCGCAAAAATCGGAACGGTCCGATACAGAACATTTTCTTTCCGTTTAGTTCCTAAAATTTCGTAAAGATTGGTTATGTTTTCGAGGAGGAAACAGACGAAACCTCGATTTGTATAACACGCGTTCTTCTTCTTAGTCGGCATCTTCATTGCTGAAGGTCGTGTCTAACGTGAAATATTAATTCGTCACTTGATGCACCATGCTTTTCCACTCGTTTCTATTCTCGGCGATCTTAATGGCCTTAGGTATTGACAGGCCAGTGAGCGTCTTTACAAGATCCGACCAACGGGTTAGGCGATCGACCGCGCGGTCTTTTTCCGTCTACCTGACCAACTACCATCAGCAGTTCCAGATTATCCGGGTTCCTGCGAGCGACGTGTCCGAAATAGTTTAATATCTGCTGAAAGTAGATAGCGGACAGCCTCTTGGTTATTCCGAGCTCTTTGAGAATGGACACGTTGGTTCGGCGCGGCGCGCAGTTTACGGGCTTCACAACATACGCCTCCAGCGCCACATTTCAAAAGCGTCAATCTTCGCTCTTTTTTTCTCTTATTGTCCAGGTTTCGGCGCCGTAGGAGAAAATTGAGTAAATCAGCGCTCGCACTAGTCTCACTTTGGTTTTGCGGGATATATTCCGATCTTTCCATATCCTTTTTTTCAAGTTTAGTCATCGTTGCTTTGGACATTTAGATTCTCCTGATTATCTCCTTTTCGCTGCCACCCTCGTTGCTAAGAAGAGAGCCAAAGTAAATGACGCCATAGTTACCAGGTACAAATTTAACGTAAACTGATAGCATGGTAAAAGGATCAGTGATATGTCCTCTTAAATTCTCGGAAGAAAGGTTTCCTCGTTGAAGTCGTTAAGAATATAATAAAATACTAGGTCGATGCAGTGTCAGCCACTGGCTAAGCTTGCACCATAAATTGGAGCGGAGTTTTTTTTTTTCGAAATTTTCTCTTCGTCACGACCTAGCGAAATTTAATTTTTGCATTTTAAAACAAAAATTTCTAAAATCGGTTGAGAACTCGCTGATATCTGCGCATTGTCACAAAGTCCATTCGAGTCGATCCATGGGAGCTTCGCTCGCTCCGCTCCAATAAATATATTTTAGTTTAATTTAATTTATTTTAGATTTTAAGTTGGTTCTTTAGTTTTATCTTTTTAGTTTTAATTTTCTTTGTGAAACGATGTAATCAAAACACGTTTCCTTCATAAATGCTATGTGAGATGATAACCAATAAAATAGAAAATAAATTTATTTATTTATTTATTTATTACAATAATTAGCAGTAGGTAACAGTTAAACCTTACATGCTAATCATAGTACGATACAAAACATATTACATTAATTATGATTATTATACCTAATATAATATACCGAAATAAATGAATGGGAGAGCGGGTTTGTAGATGTGTCCGTTTGCTATAACCACACTTAATAAAATAGAAATAACGAAGTGATATCTAATATTAGGTATACATTATATCTTGCGCAGAGATGTAGTATGAGCTGCAGAAATTACATTTCAAATTTTCAAATAGTGTTCAGATTAAACTAATTTCCATAATTTATATCACAGAACTCAAAACTATAATTTTTATTAGTATAAAAAAAATGTGAAACAGCGTCATCTAAGAATCAGCCCTCTACATGACGTCGTAGAAAATTTGACAGTCGCAACACAGAAAAACAATGGTACAATTTCCATACTAAAATCCGCCTTAGTAAGTAATAGTCCGACTGTGTGATTTTCTACGCTGTGACCATTTTACTAGTCGCTTACGCTCTTTTAGAATGGGGTACTTTTGCAATGAATTGTCCAATCACAAGTTGGGATATTTTCGAAAATGTAATATTTCATTTATTATCCTTTATTTGATAAAATCGATAAAAGCCTGGTATTTTTTTTTAATGTCAATGAATTCATTCATAAATAGGCCATGTATACGTAATTGTGCAGCCCATAGTACCTACATGGAAATTGAATGCAAGAGTTAAATGATTTGCATGAACGAAACCCGTGATTTAAAACTCTTAAATTCGATCTTAAACTCTAAACATAATAGTATTTTATGCAACCGTTGTATAAGAGGGGGCAAAAAACGCGAGCGGCATGGGTTACGATGTGAGCGTAGCGAACATCGTAAGAAAGGTGCCACGAGCATTTTTTGACCTACTTATACAACGTTGCATACAATACTTTTTCTACGACTCGACATTTCATAAATAAAATGCAAATAAACAACAAAGAAAATAATTACATGTTCCCGCTCGGAATCAACAAAATTAAAAAATAAAATACTATACTAAACATCTGTCAAAAAATATGAACTTATACATAAAGGTATACGTTCACTATACTAAACATCCATGCACAGAAGATAAAACTTTTTTTTTAAGTTGGCAGCAATGCCTTAGTACAATAAGCTTTTTTTTTAATTTCAAATTGTGTGAATGCAGCTGTTTATCTTGTAATCTGTGGTACTAACTGATGCTTTTTTGGCGACATTATAACATCGTTTAGCAGTGTTTTTTTGGGCAATAGAATATAGACTTTTACAGACTTTCATAATTTATGTTTTTATATTAGAGTTAGTAACTATATAAATGACAGAAAAAAGTACTGGAGTAGAAAAAAATCTATTTAAAACCCTACTATTTCCTAAACATGGGTCAGATATTGGCAATCTTTCAATAATGATCCACTACCTACACCTAGTCAATAAAAATAAAAACAACTTACAGTCGAATTGAAAACCTCTCCTCTTTGGAAGTCTGTTCAAAATATTACACAGGTTGCTATACAATTACTTAAATAGATACGATTTCTACGCAATTTATGCTACAACTTTCGATACCTATTACTATTAGATACACAACTTATTATGATAAGGATATACAGGGATTACAGGATGATCAATCCAAATGGGTCAGTAGGGAGAAAACGAAAACTATAAGAGATAGGGTAATCTGTTCTTAGGGTCCATGGCTTCGATTTTAGATTTATTAAAAACTGCATTCAATTTTTTTTCTTATATCTCATGCATAGCCGGGAGTCGTACTCGGTTAAAATTGGACAGGAGAAAAAAAAATGAAGATGTCAATCGATCCTATTTTTTATTGGCAACAAATTTCTGTATAAGAGTACATACATTTAGAGTGCTCTAAGATGCGTGCTGTGTATGGAAAAATAACTTTTTCAATTTTGACCATGATAATTTCCGTTTAGGTTCATAGTTGTCATACAATTATTGTTTTGTTGAATTATGAGGATATTGGAAACAATTTCATATTTGCTTTTGGATAAAAAAAAACGTAAACTTTAAAGGAATGTCACTCTTTAACAGCAATTTCCGATTCTTAGAGCACTCTAAATGTATGTAGTCCCGTACAGACATTTTTTCTCAATAAACAATAGGATCGATTGACATCTTAATTTTTTTTTCTCTACTAAATTTCGACAGGGTTCGATTCCGGGTTATGCATGAGATATACGAAAAAAAATTGAATGCAGTTTTTAATAAATAAAAAATCGAAGCCATTGTAAAACCCCTTTATTCACTGGATTGGATGGCTTATTAAACTGCAACATTGTTAACAGATCAATAAATATACTCACTTATCATCTGTCATTTTGTAATGTATAAACAATACGCGTAGAAGCAGCAGGGTTGTGCAAATAATAATAATAATAATTCAAGCGTTTGTTTTAACTACTCCGCTACCTAAAGGCTGTCCGGAAGAGATCGCTATTTAGCGACAAGACCGCCTGTTGTTTACCTGTGCCTTTATTTGTTGTTTCCCTGTATATTTGAGGTGTGCAATAAAGAGAGTTTGTATTGTATTGTATTAATATTTTGATAGTTTTATTTATTTATTATTAGTAGCATTTAACTATTTCAGGGCTAGGTATTCTACATCAAATAAACTCGTTACGTATTACCCTCTATAGGCCAATTCTAGTTTTGGAATCGATTTTAAACTTATAACTACAGCGTGGAAAAGTGCATGGCTCCTGGAAGATACCTTAGAGCCTTAAAAGTTAGCTCATTTTATTTAAAGGAAAAATACTTTTCTTTTTATTTAGAAAACAAACAGTCGATGTCTATCAGCTCGTCATGAAGCCGACGATCCGTTTTGCTACCGTTACGTGTACGAAATGTTGTACGAGACTACAAAATTGCTTCCACGCGCTAATCGCAGCGTGCTGGGCGCACGTCCGCGACGTCTTTACTGCGTGTTCCTCGCGCACCTGAATCCTTACCATGAGTTCACATTGACCGTATTCTCTAGCGACTGTATAAACGATTTGTTTGGAGAATTGTAGTTCTATAAAGTTACCGCTAGGGCGCGGTACTATTCTCCATACAAATCGTTTAAGCTGTCGCTAGCGAAGTACTGTGGCGACTGCCGGGGGATAAGCTTCAGATGGGGATAAATAAGAGCAGAGGTACGATATAGGTGTTTATTGCCCAGAGGCCACACGATCACTCCCTACTACATTTTATTTTATTGACGGATGTCACACATCTTATTCTAAATATAAACATACAATTCACAACTCTACTTTTATGTCGGTGGCCATATAGCACCAACAGTGAAGGAGAACCTTCACATTTCCCGCCGTCTCGGGGTGAATGGGGAACATTCATCTTACTACAGAAATACTAGACAGAACTACTCCTGCCTAACATATCATAAGTCCCTACCTATGCAGGGATACCCATACATTCATACCCAGATGGTCTCTTGCTAAGAGATAACCAGGGTCAGGACATGAGCAGACACTAGCCTATGGCATGTTACGTGATCTGACATGTTGACTGACACTGGCTTCGCCTTGACAAAAACCTGCTAAAAAGGCAAGGCACCAACTTCACTAATCCCCAAAAGTCATCTGACTTAATATATTAAAGCATAGACCATTCGATACAAAATTTAAAATGACAGGCTTTAGTAATTCAATCGCCTGGTGTAACACCGGCTTAAACACAACACTCGACTTAATTGTTACGAATGTTCTAACCTTAACTGCCTGGAGTATGACATATGACACACGTCGCATGCCCCAAACAGTTGTACCACGGTATATCACTGCCCTTGTATTAGATGCCTGAAAACATTGTCTATGACACTTGCTTCAAACATCCATACAGGACTAACAAATAGTGATACCCGTCTACCACTAGCTTTATATTAGAATCCTGGCGCATATATATTAAATATGCCCCAGAAATCTGTACCTTAATTATTTTCACATTAGGATCCTGAAGCATATGAATTATGCTTCAAGATTCCGTACCTTGTTCTAAATAAATACCTGGAATAAATATTTTTAATTTATTCCAAGTATTTGTACCAAAAAACTAAACCTTTACCGATAAAAAAAATTACCTCATAACTAATTTCACGACCATAGACGATGTCATGACACGTCATATTGACATGTCAAATGCAATGTCAACGTCAATTCGTAAAATTAGTTATCAACGAAAAATACGAAAAATTCCTTTATTTAGATTCCTACCTATCTCCTAGTTAAAATTAAATAAATTATTTATTTATTATAAGGGCAAAAGAAACAACAATACAAAATCTTCAGACTGCATCGGCCCGATGCAGGCCGCATGAAGTTCTTGGCACCCCGTGCCAGAACCTCTGCCGCCCCTGGATGACGAATGCGCGAGGCATTCAATCACACCAGCAGCTGAAATCCCAAGGAACTGGGACAGCAACGGCCCTTGCAGTGTCGAATTACATGGAAAAGAAAAAAATGTATTAGCATACACAAATTAAAATGCTGGAAATAAAGTATTATAAATATTGGAGGTCTGAGGAAACAATAAGTTAAAATTATTTCAAGTAAAAGGTACTGAAAATGCAATAAATTCAAAGTGCAGTAATTTATAGTGCAGGAAATTATAAATTAAACTTCCTATAGTAATAACTTAGAAATGCAGCTAATATCTTGTGGAAATAAATTAAATTATATTTACAACAGTGACACTTGTAAATGCAACAAATACAATTGCATCCTTGTACAGTCAGCCTGAATTAAAAATTTCTGAAAAATAATAGTTTTATTATTTACACCCTAGAAATATATAGAACTGTTTATATTAATTGGGATTAACGATTAAAGAATTTCTTTAATCTGTTAATATGAATTATTATATTCTTGGCACGACCACTGGGAGTGAGTTTTTGCACCACATAATTCAATGGAGACAATCGGTGTATTATCTTATATGGTCCTACAAATAATCTACAAAGTTTTAAACTTCTTCCAGTCAACCGTCTTGGTTTTATAATCATGACCAAATCATCAGGTTCATATTGGACTGATTTTGTCTTCTTGTCATATTGTAGTTTTTGTGAACGCTGAGCCTTTTCAATATTTTTCATTGCTTTCTCTGATAAATCTTGTATGTAGTTCATTTTCTCCTTTAATGTAGTTTGTTCTTCCTCATGAATTCTTAATTTCAAATCTTGATTAAAATACGGCTCCCGTCCAAAAACTATATGATATGGCGCAACGCCTGTAGATGCTTGAACTGAAGTATTGTATGAGAAGACAATTCTTGGCAATGCTGACGACCAGTCCTTCTGATCTTCTTGTATACATTTTGACATAGCTGTTGTCAATGTCTTGAAGAATCTTTCTATTAAGCCATTCGCCTGTGGATGATATGCTGTCGTATGTAGAAGTCGAGCACCAAATTCTTCTACTGTATTTTGCACCAATTTTGAAGTGAAGACTGAACCTCGATCTGTGATGATTGATTCGATGCCCCCGAAGATGCAGAATATGTTCTCAACAAGAAACTGTGCGATAACCTCTGCTGTGACTTTAGGTACTGCTTTACAAATGGCAAATTTGCTCATGTATTCTATAGCCCCAATGACATATCTATGTCCGTCCTTTGATTTGCAGAATGGGCCAAGCACATCCATTGCTACTCGATGACCAAAGTTTTGAATCTTCACATTTTGCAGTGGCGCCCTCTGGTGTAAAATATTCTTTTCCTGACACTTTGTACAAGATTTTATATAATTTTCTATTTTCTTTTCTGCATTTGGAATATAATATCGATTCTTGAATTTTCTTAAAGTTTTAAATAAGCCAAAGTGTCCTCCACTCCATGTGTTATCATGTAATTCTGCCATACACTCGTTAAATAAGTTTTCTGGTAAAACTGTGACACTTTTCAGCTGGTTATCAACCCATACTTTCTTGCATAAAATATTCCGTTTCGTGTGATAACCTTTATATTGGTTTATATTTGATAATTTTTCAAATATATTTTTGTATTCCTCGTCAGCCTGTTGTTTCTGTAATAAATCCATTTTTTCAAAACTATACAAACATAAGTCGTCCTGATTCGGTGTGATATTCTCTTCTGGTTTTTCCTCATTGTAGAGGGGATTTCTGCTTAGGTAATCTGCATGAATATTATCCTTTCCCTTACAATGGATTATTTTAAAATTCCACGGTTGTATAGCTAAAGCCCATCTCGCCAAACGTCCATTCATGTCTCTACGTGATCGTAACCATACCAGGCTCTTGTGATCCGTAAATACTTCAAATTCCATGCCCCATAAATATTGTTTAAAATATGATAAGGCCCATATAAGACCTAAACATTCTTTCTCTGTTATTGTATAACGTTTTTCTGCGTCGCTTAATTTCCTCGAAGCGAATGCTACTGGCCGTAGATCTGATTTGCCTTGCATAATACATGCTCCCAAAGATTTATCAGATGCATCTATAAACAATCTCGTTGTCACATCTTCATCTGTTGTGAAATATCTGAGTATTGGAGCTTCACAAATCTTGTTTTTCATTATATTGAAGGCCTTTTGCGCTTCTGTTGACCATTCAAATTTACGTCCTTTCTTCGTTAATTCTGTTAGAGGTAATGTTATTTGAGCGAATCCGTCAATAAATTTTCTGTAATACGAAAATAGACCTAATACTGATCTTAGTTCCTTTAAGTTGGATGGTGGCTTTGCATCTTGCATTGCCTTCACTTTCTCCATGTCGGGGCCAATTCCCTCCTTCGACACAGTATGTCCTAATACTGTTAAGCTTGTAAACCCAATTTTACACTTCGTCGGCTTCAAAGTTAAATTTGCCTTCTGAAATCTTCGCAAAACATTTTCCAAAGCTGTTAAAAACTCTTTATATGTCTTTGCATACACAATGATGTTGTCAACATATACCAAAACATTTTTGTATTTCATTTCCGCTAAAACTGTGTCCATTGCTCTCTGAAAATGAGCCATACTTGTTATCAATCCCATGGGTAATTTTTTAAATGAATATAGACCTGATTGACAAATGAAAGCTGTCTTTTCTTTGCCTTTTCCGAGACATAGTTGCCAATATCCTGAATTTAGATCCAGTTCAGCAAAGAAACGTGCGCCTTCTAGACACGTCAATAGTTCTTCAATGCGCGGTATTGGATATGCATCTGGTTTAATTTTCTTGTTTAAACTTCTGAAATCTATACAAAACCTTGGTTTCCCATCTGCTTTCTCTACAATCACAACTGGTGATGCGTACGGGCTTTGACAACGTTCTATTACGTCATTCTTGAGCATTTCTTGAACTTGTTCTTCAATAATTTGTTTCTGTTTCTCGGACATTCGATATGGCGGTTTATGTACTGGTACTTCATCAGTCGTTTCGATGTCTATTTTATATCCGTTGTATGCCCCTAGATTCGAAGGACTGTAGGCAAATCTATCTTCATATTTATTTAATAATGTCAGTAGTTGCTGCTGCTGAGAATTGTTCAACTCCTTGCCAATTTGTATACTATCCTTATTCTCTTCTGCAAAATACACTGTTTCACATCGGATGCCTTGTTTATTTGATTCTTGCAGTGGCATTGGTTTTCTTGATTCCTTTATTATATTATTTACCAAGGGCGTGGTAAATCTTCCTTGTAAGCATATTTTATTTTCCTGAAAATCAATTTTGGCACCATTCTGTACCAAAAAGTCATAACCGATGATGATTTGGTCAGAATTAATGTCAATAATGTTAAATCTATGATTAAATACTACATTATCTACAATTATATTTAATTGTACTGAACCCTCAGTACAAACAAATTTGCCACCGATTATCTTCAAAGAAATCCTATCATCATCATTAAATTTAATATTCAAACTTTTGACAATAGACAGACTAATGCAAGATACGCTTGCTCCACTATCTATCAGAGCTAGATACTTGTCATTAAATATTTCTACATTTATATAAGACCTATTATGTAAAGGTTCATTATTGCCTGTATTAGTATCGGAGCGTAGTGTGTTCAACGCCGCGTCGCTCCAGTCCCGCGTCGTCCATCGGCGTTTGGGCGATTCTCTTCATTCCGGTACGTTGATCTCGAAGGTGCATTTCCTTGGTAGTTGCCCCGATAATTTTGTTGTGGTCTTGTTCTGAAATTATAACTTGGATAACCACGGTTCACAGGCGTGTTCACCGCCTGATCGTTGGTTAACGTAGCAAACACTGGTACTGGCGTATGAACTGGTACTGGTGTAGAAAATGCTGATTGGGGTGCCGTCGAAACATTTGGGGATGAAACATTTATTGGTGATAGTGATATTTCACCCTGTTGGCTTTGGATCATTGGATATGGAGTTTCGTTAATTGGTATAACAATTGAGGGTTTTTGTTCTTGCGAATGATACTCATTGTACCGATGAATAGCCGCCTTGAGCTCTGCCTTCGTGTTGATCGCTGAAGTTGTAAAGAATAATTTGGCGCTGTCATGTAAATTCTTAATATAATGGGTGATGAAGTCTGTTTCTACAATGTTCCCGGCCTTAGACGCCAATGCTTCCAGAGCATAATAGAATATTATTGGTGATTCATGAGTCTCCTGCCGACGATAATAAAAACTTTGTACATAATTTTGGCTCGACGGGAATTCGCTTTTTAATTTCGTCAAAACATCTTCGAATGATGTGAAAGTTGCATGATTAGCCTTATAAAATTGTAACGCTGGTCCTGACAAATATGCTGCGATCGCTGCTTGCGATTGTGCAGGATCATATTTTTTGACTTGCGCCATTATTTTGAATTGGAATATGAAATCATCCACGTCAGATAAGCCATTAAAAGTACTCGTCTCCATTTTTATGTGGAGTCCGAAACAATGCACAAACAAATTATAATCGCTTGGGATGAAAAATGATAATGGGTGATTCAATGATTCGTCAACTTCACCCGTTTGTCGAATTCGCTCCTTCACGGCGGTGCCGTCAGGACATACAATACCGCAGTGATGCTGGCAATTCGCAATTGCCAAATGTACTTCTCCTTCGTTGTGCGTCGTGCGCGTATAGATAGTGCGCTTCGCTCCTGTACGGCTCCTATGCAAACCGTAAGCTTTCCGTACGTAATTGTACAATCCCCGAGAATCTGTGAACAAAATTAATTGGGAGCGGGGAAAACTTCCAATACTCGCGTGACTCTAGTTAAAAATTTCGCAGCTCCACCAAGTGTGGCGACTGCCGGGGGATAAGCTTCAGATGGGGATAAATAAGAGCAGAGGTACGATATAGGTGTTTATTGCCCAGAGGCCACACGATCACTCCCTACTACATTTTATTTTATTGACGGATGTCACACATCTTATTCTAAATATAAACATACAATTCACAACTCTACTTTTATGTCGGTGGCCATATAGCACCAACAGTGAAGGAGAACCTTCACAGTACCTACCTACAGTCACGTTAATTCATGGTAAGGGTACTGTTCCGATTTGCGAACGCTCGCAAACCGTTCTAGCTTGTGATTAATAAGGCCTCTATTCTATGCAGAGGCAGAGGATGTGGTATCTAAACTATAGGTGATCACTGATCAGAATGGAAATAGATGTAGGTATACCATGCATAAGGTCGGCTACAGACCTACCGACGATTCTGTTCTATGACAGAATAGAATCCGGATTTGTCATTCCACTCACGATACGATCGGCTAACTGGCTAGTTGCTTGTTGACCGAGCGTCTTGCTATGGTCTTGCCGATACTGGTCGGCAGGTATGTGACAAGTAGTGCATTTTGTATGCATTCTAGCCTTTATTTAGTTTAAATCATTTTCTGTTCTATTACAAAAACAGAATCGGAAGGTTTATGGCCGGCCTAAGCGGAACCCATAGTGAAAAAAGAAATATAGACCGATTTAAGATTACATTAAAATTCTGAAATTCGTTGCTTACGTCAAATGTCACTCGTAAGATATTTATTTTGAGTTTTTAATTGTAAATAATTTTATACGATATTTTATATCAAATTTAGGTATGTTCTCCGAGATGACGGTGAGATTTATTATTTTCCAATGTTGTTAATGCTTCTACTGAAATTTATAAATGTGAGGTACACTTTAAACGAAAAGCGAAATATCGGTTTTGATATACATCTGTTCTTTTAGGCGGCCTTCATCAAAAGAATTCAAATAAAAATGGGACGGAGATGCTTTTGGCGATGCTTCGTCTGCATCCGAAATGTATTGATTTTTTTAACAGTTTTAGCTTTAATAACTTTTCATATAATAAAATCGTTTCGACACGAAAAGATATCCAACATTATTCGTTCGAGTAGGATGGAACATCTATTTGTTCCAATTAATGATACTAACAGAAAACTGAACATATCTGCGATTAAAAGTATTGTCCTTGAACGAAATAAACAGCAGACTATTTTAAATGAAGACGTTTATGGTGCAATAAAACAAGACACCGTTATAATGGTTATTCCTGTGTACAAGTTTTCGATAAATTTGAGATTTACGATACTGTCTCTGTCGCAAGTAAAAGGAATACAGGAATCGCTGGTAGTATTTTCTCATTCATGCTATGACGAAAATGTTAACGATTTGATTAAGACAATTGACTTCTGCCGTGTACTGCAAATTTTTTATCCACATTCGTTGGAACTGCACCCCAATGAATTTCCTGGATTTACACCCGGTGACTGTGCTTATCATCACACATTGGAGGAAGGCGAGAGTTTGAACTGCACTGGAGTATCGAACCCGGATATTCATGGTCGATTCCGAAATCCAGAGTATGCTCAGAAAAAACATTTTTGGTGGTGGACAGCTAACCAAGTATTTGACGATCTGAAAGCCGTTGAAAACCACTTTGGCGTTGTCGTTTTTGTAGAAGATTATTATATATTTATGGAAGATTTTCTGTATATGACGCTTTTTATGAAAAACGTTGCGAGTACGATACCTGGTTGCGACTTCTTGTCGTTGGCGCCTGGTGTGCCACCGTCCAACAACGACGTATCCACGGTGGAAGTTAAAACTTGGGACGCAAACCTTCATTCAGGTGTTTTAGCCTTTGACCTCTCCGTATGGAATAGTATCGTGTCGCATTATGATCGTTTTTGTGAAATTGATGATTATTCGTGGGCTGGCTCGCTCTCCTATGTTTCTTTGAATCGCATAGACGGGGACAGATACCGGGTGATGTCCAGCAAGTTTCCAAGAGCGTACAAATCTGATACTTGTATGTATTTCGGGACATTCACGGAATGCGAAGTTCACACCAGCGTACATCAGATTTATAATTTGCAGGACCAGGAGAGCAAACTTTTGTTTCCATTAAACCTCCAGGTTTTTGTGGATATCGAGTTCGAGGACGAGTTCTTAAGTTTAGATTACGTGGATATCAATGGTGGCTGGAACGATCCGAGAGATAAAGCTTTCTGCAGAAACCTGACTTTGTATAAGATCAAGAAGGAGATAATGCGAATGAACCACCAGTTTGATAGTATCCAGTAATAAAGGATTGTTTTTGATTGGGTAGTTTTATTGATTGTCCATTAACGGAGAGCACGCCTACACACATGGCTCAGGGAGGTGCTAATCTGAGCACGACAAAGTGTGACGAGGGTAAGAATGACACGGCTTCATTAAAATCTGATGAATGTATAAGTGCCTTTCAAAGGAACCTTTTTAATAGGCTCGGCTTATACACTGAGATGTAGTGCTTGACGCGAAACTAAATTGTCATAATCATTTACAAGCAGATTAGGTATTTGTCTAAGGGCCGATTTTTCAATCACCAGATAAAACATATCTGTCAGAATAAATGTTGGCTGTCACTTTTCTTTTATATGACGGGAGAAAAGGATAGCAATAATTTTAACTGGCAGTTAAATTTATCTGGTGATTGAACAATCGGCCCTAAGTATATCAAATCTGTTTTTTTAGGTACGTAACTTTTATGGCAAAGTATAGCCTAACAACTGTCGGTCCGATCCAGGGATAGTGGCGCTACATACAACTTTCATATGGCAATAATGAACATATATATGCAATATTAAACGTCAGTAGCGATTTGTCAAGACTTTGCATCAACCAAATTCAAAACATTGTTTACCGGACTGCTGCTCAAACCTTCGTTCTTCTTGCGAAAAGAATACTGTTGAAAAATTGGGCAAGTGCGAGTCCGACTCGCGCATGAAGGGTTCGGTACCATAATCTATAGCAAGTTTGTTGTATGGGAGCCCCCCTTAAATATTTATTTTATTTTATTTTTAGTATTTGTTGTTATAGCGGCAATAGAAATACATCTGTGAAAATTTCAACTGTCTAGCTATCACCGTTCTTGAGATACAGCCTGGTGACAGACGGCCGGACGGACAGACGGACAGCGAAGTCTCAGTAATAGGGTCCCGTTTTTACCCTTTGGGTACGGAACCCTAAAACTTGATTTTCACTGTGGATAGTTTTAGTGGTGTAGTGGATAGGTTATGCAATAATTACTTGAAACATCTCTTGTTCACATCCCTGACATTCACTGACTTTCAACGTCAATTTCCAAAAATTTGTCGTAAGCCGTGTGTGTGCGGTTCACCGTGGCGTCACCGATACTAACCGGACCAACAAATGGAAAAACACAGTAGAATCGATGGACTTCAAGCGCTCAAGTCGTAAAGCGTGGAGTGTGTTAAATAAACTCACGGGGAAAATAACAACCCCACGCCCGACCTCTGCAATACACCCGAATGAAATCGCTAACAGGTTGGTTTCCATCTCGAGATCGAGGGGTGACAAACTGGAGACCAAAATAGCGAAGAAGAAAATGCAGGCACTAAAGTCTAATCTTACAGAAGATTCGGAACTGGCAAGACCCTTTACGGCTGATGAAGTTCACCTCGCTCTCAAACGCCTACAGCTTGGAAAAGCCGCCGGCACAGACGGAATTTACAATGAGTTCTTGATCAAACTGGGACCTAACGCTACCAAATGGCTGTCTCTCTTCTTCTCAGATGTTCTCGCATCTAACAGACTTCCCAAGCTGTTCAAGGAATCGAAGGTGATTGCCCTGCTAAAGCCGGGAAAAAGCGATAACGACCCTTGCAATTATCGCCCTATTGCACTGCTGAGTAACTGCTACAAACTACTGGAGAGACTAATATACCAACGAATAGAGCCTCTTATTGACCGCGTAGTCCCGGTGGAACAGGCGGGTTTTCGAGCCGGACGAAGCTGCACTGACCAGGTCCTGTCTCTGACCACTCACATAGAAAATGGCTTCCAGAACGGGCTTAAATCGGGGGCCGTGTTTGTAGACCTAACTGCAGCCTACGACACTGTGTGGAGAGAAGGTTTACTATTCAAGCTGTTGTCAGTAGTTCCCAGCTTGCCCCTCGTGAAACTGGTCTCAAGTATGCTTACCCAGCGACGTTTTAACGTGCATTTGGGTGCCAGGGTGAGCGATTCCAGAGTGCTTAATAATGGCCTGCCTCAGGGCTCAGTACTGGCTCCCATACTGTTTAATCTGTATATTCACGATCTACCAAGCACCAACTCGAGAAAGTTTGTCTACGCCGACGATATATGTCTTATAACACAGGCCAGGAACTTCGAGACACTTGAGCCAATTCTATCTGGCGATATGGAGACACTAGCCAAGTACTTTAGAGCTTGGCGTTTAACACCTAGTACTAGCAAAACCGAATCGGGCTGCTTCCACCTAAATAACCAACTAGCCACTTGTGAGCTCAGAGTACACTTAAACGGTTCAATACTTAGCCACAACTCTACGCCAAAGTATCTCGGGGTCACCTTGGACCGCTCCCTGACATTCAAACAACACTTGACTGGCACTGCGCGCAAACTTAATACGCGAAACAATATTGTCCAGAAATTGAGCGGAACATCTTGGGGAGCTAGTGCTGAGGTGCTGCGTACTTCAGCGTTATCTTTGGTGTACTCAACGGCGGAGTTTTGTGCACCGGTGTGGTTGGGAAGCGCTCACACGTCTAAAGTAGACGTTGAGCTAAACAAGGCCATGCGACTCATCTCAGGCACACTTCGATCCACCCCGTGCCACTGGCTTCCAGTTCTCTGTCGAATTCCCCCGCCTGACATGAGAAGGAAAGGAGCTCTGTCAAGAGAAGTTAAAAAGATCCGAAATGACCCAAATCTCCCCATCCATTCGGAATTTTTGAATCCAGCCAAACACCGCCTAAAATCTAGAAACGCAACCTACAGTATTGTTAAAAGTTGGCCCGAAGGCGATTTCAACGTCAGGCAGGAATGGTTGCAGTCTTGGAGTTCCTTGATGACAGGCAAGCTGGGCTCAGCGATAGTCCCCGGTGACAAAATTTACGGAGTCGAACTCCCAAGACGTGATTGGTGCACACTTAACAGACTCCGGACTGGCCACGGCCGCTGTGCCCAATACAGGCATCGCTGTGGTTGGGCTGCCTCTCCCGCCTGCGACTGCGGTGCCGAAGTGCAATCCATCCAGCACATTATCGAAGAGTGTCCTCTAACTCGCTACACTGGAGGCTCCGCCGAAGACCTGATCAACCTCAAAGACGATGCCATCAAATGGCTAATGAGTCTCAAACTTAATATATAAGTTAAGCTGTATTCGACCTACAACCCTGCCATACGAATAAATAAAAATAAACCGGAAGACCAGCGCTGGTTCCCGGGCCAGCATTTATGCTGAGGTGTGACCTTTTCGTGGCATACATAACAACGATTTTATTTTATTTCTAATATTTGTTGTCCACTTTGTGTGTATTAACGAATAAATTTTTATTCTATTCTATTCTTCTATTCTATTCTATTCTAAAATAAATTAGTACCACTAAAAATCCGCAATATGGCGTGGGCTGAAAAGTACCTCTCTCAAATTTAATATGCTATAAGCATATGAAGAAAAAAATTGGGCAAGTGCGAGTCCGACTCGCGCATGAAGAGTTCCGTACCATAATGTATAACAAGTTTGTTGTATGGGAGCCCCCATTAAATATTTATTTTATTTTATTTTTAGTACCTATTTGTTGGAGCTGCAATAGAAATACATCATCTGTGAAAATTTCAACTGTCTAGCTATCACCGTTCTTGAGATACAGCCTGGTGACAGACGGACGGACGGACGGACAGCGAAGTCTCAGTAATAGGGTCCCGTTTTTACCCTTTGGGTACAGAACCCTAAAAAGACCTAATAAGAACGGAAATCACGCACAACTTTAAATAGGTTTAGGGAAACTTACGATTGTTCTCTACCTGCGTAAGTAGAGTACCTGCGTAACTGCTCAATTATTATTTTAGTTAATTATCTCCACTATTAGATAGCTCCTACCCAACTACGCACCCAGTTAGCTTGAAGCATGAGTAGACATTTATTAAATCATTGATACAAAACGTATATATATATTATTCTTATTTTGCAGTTGGTAAAAATACTATATAGAAGTATAAATTACGCTTTCATAATTACTCTCCAGAGAAAAATGTAAACATTGTCTGTGTTTGAGCACACCGACCTCGTTCTCTACGTCGCGGGGCTCCGGCGTTTTGCAAAAGTATTTAAATTTTCAATTACGCCGTCCGCAGTTTAGAGGAACCACTGAATAATATGAGCATTATTTTATTCTGTTTCATATTTATTTTCCAATCTACGCTACGGTATCCTTCCGTACGCGTTGGATCATTTACTTACATTGCCGTTCTAAGGGAAAATGCAATAGCAACTTTGTGCTAAACGTGGACTGGCATTTACTATTTATAAAGCAAAGGGGAAATGCGGGAAAAAGTCTTCCCATTCATAGCCATACTGAAACATTAGCTCGCTATTCAGGTTTCTAAGCTCGGAATGAAAGACGCTGCTCTTGCACAGGTGGAGTGTAGGTACACGGTTTGTGATGGCGGTTCGTGAGGAGCTGATTAGTTGACAATGCACAATTAAGTCTGAGACAAAGAGGATGACAGTGTGGGAAGGCGCGTGGCGTGTGGCGCGGGGGGCTGGCTGGTGCGCGCGCACCCTCGCCCGGCCGCGAGCAACAGTCTGTCCGCGTGAAGCTCCCGGCTCACCAGGCGATCGCGCGTAATCATGACCCATGGTAAGCACCATAACACCATAGACCTCCCGTAAACCCCGCGAACACCGAATCGCGCTCCGATTCACCCGTTTTGTTGATATACATGCCGTTTTGAAGCACTTTTCTGTGATGATTCTGAGATTATTTTCATTATTTATTTACGCTGCGCTACAGATACGGAAAGGACTAATTCGACGTTAATATACGATTTAAGTTCCATGTCGGAAGTTAATGTGGAAATTGATTCATATTTCATTAATCGTAATTTTAATTTTCTTTTCTAAAATAGTATTTTCCGTTAATGTGCAACGGCGACGTGTTTTTAAAATCGATTAACATAATATTTAAAATTTGCCATCTTTTGCATTAAATATTTGAATTAACGGTAATTTCAATCGTAATTCGTAAATTTCGTAATAAATGTGGATGAAATAGAAATCACCAATTATGGATTTGAAAGCCTCGACATACGATTCGTCGCGTCGCGGCGGAAACTAAGTTACAAAACAATGTTGGGTGAGTATTTAGTCATTAAATTACGTACCTACTTAATAAGTACCTATCTATATTTTAATCTGTATTATCTTTATCAAAAGTTACACTATATCCTTAAAAATGTGAACCAAAGGATTTACCGCGTACTTATTTGTAAATGGCAATGGAAAAAAATATTTTAGAATTAAGTTTTTTTTATACAAATTAGCTTTAGGCGTAGTGTAGGTAGGTGGTACTTAACACATGATGATAACATTGATAACTGGCGACTTCAGGTAACATTAATGTTAATGCGCGTTTAATGCGACTCACCAAAGTATAATCCATTGAATCATATAGTGGAATTAGATTAAAGTCATAGGTATGTTGGATTATTTTGAGTTCTTGGTGTGTATAATCAGGATATGATTGCTTTGCTATTCTACTATAAGTACCTACTTAACATTGTTAAGCAGACTGTGTAGCTAGCAGCAAAAATATGAACCAAAGGCTTACTCGCGACTTAATATCGTAAATAGCGATCGAAAAAATGCCGTTCTTCAATGAAAGATTAAGTTGATTTAAAAAACATAAATTACAGGACCTCTAACAGGTGTATATCTGCAACGTACGTGAAGCTAGTCCCAACACGATTTCACTTTAGCCGGGAATAATGATTAATGATGTGGGCACGTTAATGAAAATGTTGCCTTTATCCTACAGCTTAGTTTATCCAACAAACTGGCTGGGCTGGGATCAATCTCCGTTACAAAGGCGATACATACGTTAGTGCTATTATTTATACAGGATATTTATTTATTTATTCAAATTAGTTACACAGTATTACAGTATAAACCAAGGCACTGTGAACTACAAAATTACATTTTAGAAAAGCTTAAATCTAGTTTGATGTAGGCGACGTAACTGCGTGGCTCCGTTGCGTCGTCTGATCTGGCGCAGGATTCGGATAAGTAACTATATATTAATTATTATATTGTGAGCTGCCTTATGGCTGGACCACGCGACATTTCCGATGTTGAGGTGGTCCCAGATTTAGTACCTACTATTTGGTACTATTGAATACCTTCAATCAAAAAATTTGCACTTTAAACAGGGAGAAAGGTTACAAAGAATTTGGATTCTGACGTCAGGACCAAGCCAAGTCAAGTCCGTCTCACCTTGTTTTGCTTTTCAATTTGCTTGCATTTTTTCATAAGGATTTAGTACCTAATTCGTATCAGAATAGATACGACATTTTTTTTTGATCTTTGATATGCCAATATAAAATTATACCACTAAGTTAGTAGCGAAGTTTCGGTGTACGCTATTCTGAAGTCAGAATCTCGAGACCTATCTATTTGACCATATAATCTATATATATAAAAGAAGAAGTCCTGACTGACTCATCAACGCACAGCCGAAACTACTAATGTTAGAGAGTTGATTTTTGCACAGTAGGTTACTTTTATAACGTGGGCTAGGGATAAGAAGGGATTTTTGGAAATACCTCCCCTAAGAGGGTTAAATAGGGGTGCAAAGTTTGTATAGGGTACAAGTTTTTTTTAAATCTAGGAACTTGAAACTTTGTTAGAAGATATTAAAATAAAATAAAAGAAAACTAATTTCAGCGTTTTTGAAAATTCATACCCTAAGATGGTAAAAAAGGGGTTGAAAGTTTGTATGGAGACCAAGTATTTTTTTGACCGCGGGACTTGAATCTTTGTGTAAAAGCATATTAATAAAATACAAGAAAAGTCATTTCAGCGTTTTCAAAAATTCGACCCCTAAAAGGGTAAAAAGGGGGTTTAAAGTTTGTATGGAGATCAAGTATTTTTTTGAGCGCGGGACTTGAATCTTTGTGTAAAAGCATATTAATAGAATACAAGAAAAGTCATTTCAGCGTTTTCAAAAATTTGACCCTTAAAAGGGTAAAAAGGGGGTTTAAAGTTTGTATGGAGATCAAGTATTTTTTTGAGCGCGGGACTTGAATCTTTGTGTAAAGGCATACTATTAGAATACAAGAAAAGTTATTTCAGCGTTTTCAAAAATTCGTCCGCTAAAAGGGTTAAAAAGGGGTTGAAAGTGTGAATCCATTACAAATTCCTTGAAACTTCTTATTAAGGCAGATACAATAATAACAAAATAACATTAATTTAACATCATCAAAGATTCAACCTCTAAGGGGGTTAAAAGGGGGATGAAAGTTCGTCTTGGGGTTCAAATTTAATTTTAAGCTAGGAACTTTAAACTTCGTAAAAAGTTATGCAAATAAAATAGAACAAAAGTAATTTCAGCGTTTTTGAAAATTCATCCTCTTAGGTGGTAAAAAGGGGGTTGAAAGTTTTTATGGAGATCAAACCTTTTCTTGAGCGTGGGACTTTAAACTTTGTATAAAGGCATATAATTAAAATACAAGGAAAGTGATTTCAGCGTTTTCAATAATTCGTCCCCTAAAATGGTTAAAAAGGGTTGAAAGTTTGATTCCATTACAAATTCTTTGACTAAGGCATATATAATAATAACAAAATAACATTAATTTAACGTCATCTAAGAGGGTTAAAAGGGGGATGAAAGTTTGTCTCGGGGTTCAATTTTAATTTTAAGCTAGGAACTTGAAACTTTGTAAATAGGTATTAAAATAAAATGAAAGAAAACTGATTTAAGTGTTTTTGAAAATTCATGCCTGAAACTGGTAAATAAGGGGTTGAAACTTTGAATGGAGATCAAACCTTTTTCTGAGCGCGGGACTTTAAACTTTGTATTAGTGCATATAATTAGAATACAAGAAAAGAAATTTCAGCGTTTTTGAAAATTCAGCCCTGAAGGTGGTGAAAAGGGGTTGAAAGTTTGTATGAAGATTAAAACATTTTTGAGTGTGGGACTTGAAACTTTAAATAGAGGCGTATTATTAGAATACAAAAAAGTGGTTCAGCGTTTTTGAAAATATATGTAGCCCTGAAGATGGTGAAAAATTGGGCAAGTGCGAGTCCGACTCGCGCATGAAGGGTTCCGTACCTATGGGGAGCCCCCCTTAAATATTTATTTTATTTTATTTTTAGTATTTGTTGTTATAGCGGCAATAGAAATACATCATCTGTGAAAATTTCAACTGTCTAGCTATCACCGTTCTTGAGATACAGCCTGGTGACAGACGAACGGACGGACAGCGAAGTCTCAGTAATAGGGTCCCGTTTTTACCCTTTGGGTACGGAACCCTAAAAAGGGGTTGAATGTTTGGAATGGAATGGAGATCAAACCTTTTTTTGAGCGCCGGACTTGAAACTTTGTATAAAGGCATATAATTAGAAATCAAAAAAAGTAATTTCAGCGTTTTTGAAATTTCAACCCCTGAGGCGGTAAAAAGGAGGTTGATAGTTTGTATTGAGATCAAACATTTTTTTGAGCGCAGGACTTGAAACTTTGTATAAGGGCATATTATCAGAATACAAGAAAAGTGAATTCGTTTTTGAAAATTCAGCCCAGAAGGTGGTGAAAAAGGGGTTGAAAATTTGTTTGAAGATCAAATATTTATTTTGAGTGCGGGACTTGAAACCTGAGTTCATAATGATTCTGCGTAATTAGAGCAATTTAGCCGAAAAAAAAAACTAAAAAGAGGCCAAGAGCGAGTCGAACTCGCGTACGAAGTTCGGTACCATTACGTATAAAATGGCAAAAAAACACGTTTATTGTATGGGAGCAGCACTTCAATATTTATTATTATTTATTTTTTGTTGAAATACAGTAACCAACATCAAAATCATCAACTTACAAAAAAAAGAAAAGTAATTTCAACATTGTTTAGATCTGAAAATAATATAATAAAGATGTAAACAGTTCAAGATAAGATTCCACGCGGACGAAGTCGCGGGCAACAGCTAGTTATATACATATACCATTAATCAAATAATATAAAAAAAAGGTAAAAAATGGAAAATACTTGGGTTGGGTTTGGGTTATGGTTCAGCCATAATAACGTCGTACTGACTTCTCGCCTTTTTTTGATTGAATGTACTAAATTTCTAGTACCAATAGGTACTAAATCTGGGAACAACTCAATATCGAAATTCTCACCTGATTCAGACATCCACGCGAGATTTTCGATGTTGACGCTCACATTATATTAGCTAATTTTCATCTGCGTTTGGAATTATTTCCCTTCAAATCAGTCAGATGTATTCCTGATGGATGGACTATTTCACCCATGCTTATAAAGCAGTAGTCTATCTGATATGAAGGGTTCACTGTCTAAGTTAGCGCTAATGTTCCATTAGGGCGCAATCAAGTAATAACTAGCGATTTGATGCGACATTAAATGTAATGCGCGTTTAAGAAAGCTGCAAAAGTTAGATTACCAATATGACCTGTACAAGAGCGTGACTTTTCACAAAGGAAATCGTCAGTTTCAATAAATGAATGCTGACGTTTTCAGCGTTCGTTAACATTTGTCGGACTGACTCTCATTCGACCTTTAGGGTGCTGTCTCATCGCGAGCATTCGCCAAACAGTTAGGGCGTGGCCACATGTCCACGACACGGCGTCGTAAACGTAAAACGACACGGTGTCGCGTCGGAGCGCGACACATTATCCACCGTGCGAATATACGTTGCCGCGTCGTGAAAACACACGACACGGCGTCGTAAACGTAAAACGACGCTGTGTCGCGTCGGAGCGCAACACATTATCCACCGTGCGAATATACGTTGCCGCGTCGTGAAAACACATGCTGCACCGGGCACAGCAGGTCGCGCCGCGCGCCGGGCAGATTAACTTTGCTGTGTTGAGTAGATGCACGGTGCGGTGCCACGTTCGATTACGACGCCGCAGCTTCTCGTACATGTTCAAAATATTTTGCGATCAGTTTTCAATTCGACATGGATCCTATCACACGTATTCTGCTCTTGTTGCTTTTACGAAAGAAGCATAAAGAAAAAGCAGAAGAAACGAAAATGTTGGATAATTCTTTAAACTTTCTATTATGAACCATGATGGCAGTCATTTCAAAAGGAAGTACGAGGCTTTAAAAATAAGTGATCACAAGTTTTATGATTATTTTAGAATGTCTGTGTCAAGTTTTGAAGAACTATTATGGAAAATATCGCCTCGTTATAAAGGCAAAATGTATTTAGGAAACCAGTTCGACCTCTGGAGATGTTGGGATTGTCGTGTGTTTTCACGACGCGGCAACGTATATTCGCACGGTGGATAATGTGTCGCGCTCCGACGCGACACCGTGTCGTTTTACGTTTACGACGCCGTGTCGTGTGTTTTGACGACGCGGCAACGTATATTCGCACGGTGGATAATGTGTCGCGCTCCGACGCGACACCGTGTCGTTTTACGTTTACGACGCCGTGTCGTGGACATGTGGCCACGCCCTTACATTACAGGCAAATGCTCGCGGTGAGAGAGCACCCTTGGTTACCGTAAAACTATTTGTTCCGTTTTATCCGTAATAATTGTCGTAAATTAACGAGTAATTTTCGAGTCAATTTGGACCATAGTTGTGTAGGCGGGACTATAGTTGAGTAGCTTTTACGGTACAGTAGGTATTCTAAGTGTGTCTGGACTGATATTTATTATATGAATTGCGATAAAATTAAAATCTATGTATTGAAGTCATATGTTAAATAAAAAAAAAACATCAGCATTGTTGCACTCGACTTCGCATTACTGTTACTAAGGCTACGTTCTGAATGCCTTTGCTAAATACTATTTCTATCCTAAGCTTTCCTTATATAAATATACTCTTCACTACAGAGATATGATAAAGAACGAACGTTATTTTATATTTAATAAATACTTAAGCTGCCAGCGGGGTTCATTTGGCTGATCGCAGCCAAAGATGAAATGGGCTTTCTTCGCTCTCGAGACGCCAGATTAGAACTATAATTAGTAAAGGGACAACAAGATACTTTGTAAGCATTACACTTTCTTTAATCTCTGCTAAGGTAGGTAGATAGTTTGATCAGATAAATCGGCAATCCTGAGCAAGAAGTGTTTATTTACTAAATAAATTCAACAACTAAAGTGATATTCAATAACAAGGGCATTTAGGATAGATAGTGTAGTTATTCCTAATAATATTACTAAATAGAAAAACGTGAAAATTTCTAGGAATGTACGTTCCACTTAAATGCAAAAACGACGCAACATATTTCCATAAAACTTTAATATATAAGTACTACGTCTACAATCTATAACAGAATTATTTATATCCATTCATAAAAGCATAGTCTTTTTTTTACAGTGGGTATCTCAAAAAATTATCTAAAATATGACCTTTCTTTTTACCTGTCCTTTTTAGAGATGTAAGCTTTTAGTATATTGTTTTAAAAAGCTCTGAAATATACATATTTAACTCAGATTAGCCACTGTAAGGCCCTTGCAAAGCGGAGCGGATAAAATGAACCAATCACAATCACCAATCAGACTGCGTCATTGTGCCTCTTCCAAATGCAATACTATTTTGTTTAATTTTTAGGGTTCCGTACCTCAAAAGGAAAAAACGGAACCCTTATAGGATCACTTTGTTGTCCGTCTGTCAAGATCCTTTTTCTCAGGAACGCGTGGACGTATGAAGCTGAAATTTATATCAATTACTCAGGTCTACTGTCCCTTGAAGCTGTGAAAAAATCAAACTTCTAAGCCAACGCAATCAAAAGATACAGCCGTTTATGCCGCAAATTTTCGACACTTGCAAGGGAATCAAAACCTACAGGGTGCTTCCCGTGAGCTCAGAATCTTGAAATTTGGTACGAAGCAACGTCTTATAGCATAGATAAAGGAATAATTACGAAAACCATATTTTTTTTTTTTAATACCTAACTTTGCACCTAATTTGCAAATTTTCGACACTTGCAAGGGAATCAAAACCTACAGGGTGCTTCCCGTGAACTCAGAATCTTGAAATTTGGTACGAAGCAACGTCTTATAGCATAGATAAAGGAATAATTACGAAAACCATAATTTTTTTTTTTAATACCTAACTTTGCACCTAATTTATATGGGGCGCTATACATACCAGGTGCAAACTTAACTTAACCACTTAGGGATGGAAAGTGTTTGTACGGAACCCTCGGTGCGCGAGTCTGACTCGCACTTGGCCGGTTTTTTTATTTAAAATAACGGACAACCTCACACAAATCGACCTAGTCCCACAGCTCTAGTAGGCTTGTATTATGGGCACTAGACGTTGATAAACATACCTATTTAGATAAATACATACTTAAATAGAAGTAACATCCATAACCCAGGCACAAATATTCGAGTTCATCATATAAATATTTTCCTTTGCCGGGATATGAACCCAGGACCGTCGGCTCAGTAGCCACCCGCTTTACCACTGCACCAACCGTCGTCAAGACATCTTTCAGTGCATTTAAATCCGAGAAATGTGACTGTTCCATTTTACACATCTCCGCTCCGCTTCTTTGAACAGGCAGCCTTAATGCTTCTGCGCGGGCGAAGCCGCGGGCAAAACCTAGTTACTCGTGAAATAACTTGAATTAACAATCAACGGACATCGAAGGTTGTATGCTGGCTTTCATCAATTGATTACTTATACCGTGTGTTTCGTGAGTTACGGATTCGATTAACGCAAATCGATAGTCGGTCGCTTTGTAATACAGTTTAAAGGACAGGAAGAAGAAACTTTCAGGCTTTTAGGCCGCGTTTTTGCTCGGTGATTAGTTTGTTTTAAAGGCTAATGTTTAATCAGTTACCTTGGTGGGACCTTTGTTTGTTGTAGATTTACGTAAAGATACAGTAACTAAAGCAATTTTGATTGTAAAGGTGTTTACAGGCAGAATTGCTTTAGTTACTCGATATACAATGCCTATTTTAAAATACTTTTAAAGATTTCCATATATTTTTTGTTACATTACAGGCGAATATTTACTCGCGGTGATAGCACCCTGATCGCAGGTGTATTCAAATTGACACCTGTAACCTAATTAAATGACACAGTTATGCAGAAAGCGCAGAAAGCGACCAGCGTAACTTTTCTGTCATAAGTGACTCAAGTCACCCAAGTCAAGTCTTAGTCAATAAATGAGTTTGGTCTCTATTTGCATTACTAGAAAAATATGATCGGTTTCTGCAATACTACGGTCAAATGACGGTAAAGTGCCTCCTTCCTTCCTTCCTTCCTCATTCCTTCGCAGTTACATGAATTAAAATTGTAATTATACGATCACGTGTCCCCCTTTAGAGCGCAGCTGGGTTGGCTGCCAATACGTCAGCGTAGAGACCTGCATGTCCTGTCATTGCTTTTTAATGTTCTCTACAATCCTGCTTCATCTCCTTACCTCAGTGAAAGGTTTAAATATATGGCCGATGGCAGTGGTCACCGCTTGCGGTCGTCTGCCAATCTCACTCTGGCTGTACCGTCTAACAAGACGCGTACGTACGCCAAATCTTTCACAGTAAGCGCTGTGAAGTTGTGGAACAAATTACCACTGTCCCTTAGGAAGCATCGCATCGCTCAAGACGAATCTTAAGAAGTTATGGCTTTCCAATGACTTGTGAATTGGATCTACAATGTATTTATATTTATGTGTATATTTAAATTACATTATATATATGTATGTATGTATGTATTAATAGTTTATATGTGTAATTATTAGTAGTCTTATTATTTTTAATACCTTTTTGTACACGGTGTTAGTTTGTCTATCTTCTTCTCGTACTCACTCAACTGCTCAAAGGTTAACTGGAAGAGATCCCTTATAGGGATAAGTTCGCCTTTGTACCTATATGTTATTTGTAATAGATGTATTTTTTTATGTGTTTTTGTGTACAATAAAGTGTTTACTTACTTACTTTTTTTTAAAACAATCTATGACTATAATGATGTATACCTAGCGTTGCCATATTTAAATGTTCATTTACGAATTCAACGGAAGAACAATTCGTTTTTATTTCAGCACGAGTAAATAGCAATTTCGAGGTAAAATTAAACGCATTGCGTTAAATACAGGTGGACTGCGTGAGCGTTTCTGTTTGCATAAGCAATCGCACCCTATCAAGTCGGGGTGGAGTACTGCAGCAATCAAAACACAATGCTTTGTTTTGTATCCCCATTCCCCAGTATCCCCACAGACTAGTTGAAGTAACAATCAAACGGAACAGACGAGTCCCCTTTCAGCATTTACGGGTTAGGTCGCTACTGTTTCCATTTGGAGCGAGGCAATACTACAAATCGCATTTCTAGATCGAGGTACCTACCTACCTTTTGCTTTGCAGAGGATGAGAAAAATTTGCAGTTTTTAATATTGAATATTATATTGAATTGCTCAGTACAACCAGACTGGTACAGTATCCTGTGGTAAGTACTTGGTAACTAAAGCTGAAGAGGATCAAAAGCCTGTAGATGGAAGAATATGGAATTAAAAAAAATTGGCGGGGTATACTTAGAATCGATGAACACGTTCCAACAGTTTTTAGAATTTTTGTCTGTTTATCTGTTTGTCTGTTTATTTGATGATGATGCAAATTTTAAATATGTCGAGAAAATCCCCGGCCATATTATAGGCTATAAAAATTATACCAATAAAGGGGGGTAGCCACTACACTCGATTGAGTTAAGTTTGTACCTGAATCTTATGGCGCTACTTGGGAATGATGTGCAAACTTGTTTCAAACATGTGCTTCGACTATCGAGTACCCTGATAAACTAACAGATGGCGCTGAAATTAATATGTTGCTGCCTGGTGGCAAAACGGCTCGCACAACTTCAAGATCCCAATAGATTTGGACAGCACGGAAAGTCCTGTCTGCGGGGTATCAAGAAACTGTGTTAGAGCAAAACTGACACAGACCGAGTTCCACGCGTGCGGAGCCGCGGGCATAGCTAGTCATAGATAAAATAAGATACAGAGGTAGACACCTCCATTAACACAAAGATTGTCGTTGACCCCGTGTGGGAGATAGCGTCAAAGAATGTAAAAAATAAGTCAGGAGTTAATTTATAACTTCAAATAATTATATAACGTTATATGTATATATATATAATATATACCTTCAAAACTCAGAGTTCGCTTGCAAAATTGCGGAGACAGGAGTAATATTTCTAATGTGTTTGTCAAAGTAACATCATTAAGCCATGTTAAAGAGAATGAGTTAATTAAAGCTAAACAAAAACAAACAAGTTTATTCCATTTAAGTAGTCGTTCCAAAAGCAGGTCCCCAGATATGCTATAAATTTCATAGATATACTGAACAAAAGAAAGTTGTATTAGTTATCTTGTTTTCCTTTTTGTAGGGTTTTCTTTAAAATAATTGCGCTTCGTTATCCATCCAACTATTGCTATATATTTTATCGAGTTAATACTCAGATTACAGTACCAATATTCACTATAAATGCAGCTCGTGTCCTAATAGGCGTAATAATTAGCTGCCTCTGGGATAAGCCCGCTTTGTAACCTGGCCACCCTTCTTAGATTACCGCCCGCCCGTAGCTGCGAGCTTCCAGCTTCTGTATTTTTCTAAATCTGTGTGTTGCCGGGTTTCTATCAACTATTTTTCAATCACTAGAAAATAATACGTATTATAATGAAAATTATGTATCCCGCACTTTTTATATTATTAATCATGGACCATTCATGTGTGACAGTTTATCAATCACCTAATAAATGCATTTTCAGGTACCAAATAGGTAAATAATATTTGTTCCTAAAATAGTAGATCTGTCACCTAAACTGAATCACCAAACGATATAAAAAAAATGATTACCTAAATTTACCTAAAAATCTCCTATTATTTAATTCAATGATACGAATAGTTTGTTGATTAGATTGATAAAGGTTATAATTATTTCTAATAACTGGAAAATAATATTCATTATCAAATAATTCAACTGAAATTTGAAGAAACACAATTAATTCAATGAAACTTTGCACTTTAAAGTAAAGTGTTTTTTTCTCGCTACGCTCGCTCCGCCGACTCCACCGTTGCTCCGGCGCTGCGGGGAGAGTAGCTCTTCCGCCTTTGCGTGACAAAGCACGGTCGCCCGTACTCCGTTCCCGAATCTGGCGAGGCAAAGTACAAATAAAAAGTAGAGAATTTCCAAAAAGGGGCAAATCTCTACAAATAGTATCTATGGTCCTCAGTCTTAGTACGCAAAAGCAAAAAGGGAGCAAGTATAGTCAGCATCATAACTTCATGTCAAGTGTCAAGCTGACAATTTTAGTATGAAACTTAACATAAGCCAGTAGTAAAATAGTCAGCTATTGATTAACATATAAAGTATTCGTGTAAGTTTATGGTAATACATTCTTATATATATCTTTAGGTAGATACCTAATTAATTTGTGTTGTGTACTTTGCTTGTCCGTAACCTTTGATCCTGCGCCGACTATATAATTTCTATTTAACCCAGTGGTTGAATGGTAGAGAATGCCTAGCATTAAGTCCGCCATTCTTACTTTTTGTATTGTGCAATGAAATTTAAATAAATAAATAAACGATGACTGTACCGAAGAGATCCTATCGAACGCTAATCGTGCGTTATCACTATCAATTACGTGATATGTGCGTATAAGGAACTTAGGTAAGTATATATCGTATTATTTGCACGAAGTGGATTATCGAGGCTTCCACTGGCGAGATGGCCGTTATCACTGCCCGGGTGTTTGCGAGGCCGGTGGAATTGCCTTATCTGCACCCGCTTTACCTTATCTGTTCTGAATTGCCCCCTACAAAATAAATATAGGGTTTGAGACGATTGGCATTAGCTCCAGGTTTTGCCTTTTTATTTATTCTTGCTTTCAAACATGAAATCCTTACATTGACTTACTTAATTAAAAATAAACTCATCCTACGAAAACTATATTGATTATTACGAATTATTTTTGAGCCACAAGATAATTCTATTAAAAATTGTATTATTAATTATTACAATACACTTTCGTTACTCACTATTGAACTTATTATTTCGAATATCGCATTTTCTAAACCACAGTATACAATTTCAATCAATGTAGGTATACAATTTTGGTTAGTGCTTTATTTAAAATATCATTGCACTTAAAATATTACGGTCTTCTTATAGCAGAGAAACACTCACATAAAATTTAAGGTACCATTTTCGCAGCCAATATAGCAAAAAGCAACCGGCGGGACCGTCATAACATTACCAACATGAAAATAACAATGGAATACTTCCGGGGAACCAGTCGAGTGTGGCTCGAGTAATCCTGTGGAAGGCAAAGCAATTCCATTAAACTAATGCGAAAATAATGCGCTTTCCGACGGCTCATTTCAAGACGAGCGCGGAGTGATACAGTGTCTTCAGAGGAAACTGTACGAACGATCTTAGCTTAGGGCAAAAATTTCGTACCCAGTAAGTAGTACCTACCTAAAACATGTCTGTATCTTATTTGACGTTCCGTTTTGGAATAATTACATATTTAATTTTCGCTACGCGTACGTTAAGCAACAAAACGAACTCTGGCTTTACTACGCGCCAGGAGCCGTGCTAATTAGACGACGCGACACGCGACAGAGTGCACAAAAATCTTGGGGCCTTTCGGCTTCGTCTTCGGCTTTCGATCGACACATATCGGCGCGCCTTCGTAGCCAGTCGCAGCGGTGCGCACGCGTCGGCCAGTACAAACCAATTAAATCAGTTCTCGGGTAGCTTTCAAAAGACAGCGTAAGATCGCGCGTAATTTTTTAGTATTCTGCTCAAACATTTTCTACAGAAACTATTAACACTCGTACATTTCATTGTAAGTATCCCCTTTTTAATATTCATTATAGTACACCTTATGCTTTCACATCATTTTCAGCCTAAAAAGACAGAAAGTGCAAAGAGAAAAGCCTTAATAAAATATAGCCAAACACCAATTGCGAATGTACCATTCGCAATGTTACCTAAGGGCAGGCCAAGTGCTGCTCTAAGAGCTATTTACACGCCATCACAAAACGCCCCTCGCATTATGCCGCAATTGAACCAGCCGTATTTTCCGCGTTATTCTGGTAGGCTTGAAATCGTAGACGCCGTTCGATACAATTTGTCTTGAGTTATTATCTGAAGTGTCATCTATTCAATAGGAACTGCTAATGTATTAACCGACGAAACCTTACTCAAATTAGTTGTAACTTAACCTATATATTTTCAATGTTGATTATGCCAGGTAAGAAGGGCTTGCCGGGTGAGTAGGTATAGACGGATTGTGATACGAAGCCGACAAGCCCTTTTCACGGCTAAGGCATGTACAGAGCTTTTCTCAAACATATGCCATGAAATAAAAAAAATACACCACTCAAAATACATAATATAAATCAGCTGTTTAGCATGTTAATGAATACAGACGCCATGTTTAAAAATAACTTTTCGGCCTAGGCCTTCAATTTTGTATGAAAATCCTTTACAGTTCTCTTGAGTTGTTCCGCCTGAACCATGATACTTCGAAGCCTGTATAATAACACACACACGTCATTTCATTATGAGAAAAAGTCATGAATGTCAGCTGAAAGTTCGACATTCCTGCAGATCGCTGAAATCGCTATATACAAATGGCGTTGAAACCGTGACGTCACCGACCCGTAAAGGTCGGACCAATACTTGTATGAAAAATTGGGCAAGTGCGAGTCCGACTCGCGCATGAAGGGTTCCGTACCATAATCTATAACAAGTTTGTTGTATAGGAGCCCCCCTTAAATATTTATGTTATTTTATTTGTTGTTGTAGCGGCAATAGAAATACATCATTTGTGAAAATTTCAATGATAGCTAGCTATCACCGTTTTTGAGATACAGCCTGGTGACAGATGGACGGACAGCGAAGTCTCAGTAATAGGGTCCCGTTTTTACCCTTTGGTTACGGAACCCTAAAAACGATTGAGAACAATTTCAGCTATTGGATAAAAGAATGTGGATAACTTTGTAGTCTCATATTTTAAAGTTTCTTTATCTTTTTGTGACATATTGAGCTATTTTTAATCACAACTACAGTATCTTGTAGAATAGAACATCATCCCTGTTGTGTTTTGTAGGTATAGGTATCGAATGTAGGTAGGTAATGTTTGTTCGTATCGCCCACTCCCTCTGAGCACACGTCTTGGGTAAGCCCGGTACAATTTATCGGTGCGCGTGTGATGTAATAAAGACTGAGCACTGAGCAGACGTTTACTCTGTTAATTAGCCAAATTAGCCCAAGGGTCGCGGAAGCTTGGGCTCATAATTAAACGGATTCATTTACTTCATCATCAAACCTGATTATGTGAACATATTTACTTGCCTAGATCTCTATTTGACAGAAAGACAATAAACGAAGTTCCGAATGTTCCGATACAGTCCACATACCCAACGGATATTTTTAGATGTTTTCTGTTTGTACCCTGGAATGAAAGGATAAAGTTGTGGACTACAATGTCAAATAGAAAATGGACATCCGAACAATAAATCATCCTGTCTAACGCGAAATGGGACGCTCTGGGATCCGACAGTTATTCTATTTGAGAATCGGGCGAGCTTTAATAAACCGTTATTTTTGCTTCATCCGAGAGAAATAAAAGATAACGCAGGTAGCCGTTTCAGGGTCCTGAATCTTAGCTGCCTGCATCTCTCCCTGGGGGGCAGACCCGTTTTACTACCGAATAAACTGCGATGTTGGGATTTTTATAGCCTCTTTCGGAATATTTTTCAGCTGCTTATATTTTACAACGGAATGCTGTAGGTAAATAGAAAGGCAGCGCTCAGGGTAATCCTTGGTTTGAAACAAAATTCTTTATTTCTTTTGTTCGCGCGCATACGAGCAAAGTTAACTAAGCTAGCCACATATTCCGCCACCGCAAATCGTGTTTACGGCAGAGCGGAACAAAAGGGGTGAAATATCATTTGCGTTTATGGCTTTCAGGCGTGATAGTGCTTAGTGTTATTTATTTTGTTAAAAATACGGGGCCGATACAGGTCGATTCACAAAATCTGGCACAAACGGATCGAATGAGTGAATGATAATATATGCGTGCATCACAAAATGGCTACTCGTATGTAACTATGATGTGATGGTTCAGTAAGTAATAAGGTTATCGCACACCTAAGGACTCAGGACTGGACCAGCGCCGCCTCGACTCATTAGGGTGCATCTCCTCTGCACTGAAGCGGAGCGGAAAAAAAAAAAAAGTGTGTGTGTCAGCTCCGACGCACGACTGGAGTTTACTCTTCAGGCCAGGCGCGCACCACGTTTTTTTTTAGTCGCGCGATAATTTTGTCGCAGAAATAAGCGTACTTCTGGGTTTATGAAAATCGTGGTGCGCGCACTCTCATATAAACCCATATCTTGCATTTATGCGACAAAATTATCGCGCGACTAAAATTGTGGTGCGCGCCTGGCCTTAAGAACGATTATAAAATATATACTCAATACTCAATATGTTTATTGCACATAATGATTAGTAAATAGTTTAAGTATCACATTATGTACCCTGTTGGGTGCTGCAAACAAGAACGAGAACGTAGGCACTTACATAATATTAATATACGAGTATAATATACAGCAAAATTACAATATTTTACAAGGAAAATTTACTTCCGATTCATTTTTAACAAATTGGAGAGATCATGAGTAGTAACTAAATACGGAAGCGTGATGTAAAGCGCCCTCGAGCGGCTAGTTTAGTTACTACAGTCTGAAGTGCTACGGAAAAGAAACCGTATCTTACTATGAAATCCATACAAACGACCTTTCTACCGTAGTATCGCAATACTTTTTTTTTAAATCTATTAATTAAGGAGCTTTGATCATTTTTATGAACATGCCAGCTCCAGCAGGCCTAATACACAACATCATTCATCAAAAGACATAGATAAATAAAAACATAAAGCGTATAAACTTAAAAATAACATGCAGTGGCGTGCACCTTATAAAGACAAAAAGACACTGCCTACCCTAGTTGATTACAGAAACAAACATTACCTTTTTATAAAATTATATAAAACAAATGTACAAAAATAATCAATTTGCGATCCGCGCCATCTATCGAGTCGGTGCGCCAAAATTACGTACGTATTGGTCGATTCCGTGGAGATTGACTTGAAACATTCCGCGGCACTAGCGCCGCTATGCGCCGTAAGCGGTAAAGACAGGCGATTTTCTGTCTAAATTTATATTTGTGTGCCTCGTGGTAACACGGAACGCGTATGTGTGCGTTCTTATAAAAATATGGCACACAATAACAAAACTCACGCACACAAATACAGAAGTAAGACATTGTCTCATGTCTTTTACTAATCCTTACGGAAGTACGATGTTTCCGACCCGCGACTATAGATGCGAAGCTGGTTGCTAACATTTCTAGCCCAGCGGCTAGAAACGGCTTATTTGGCTTATTATCATTTCTAGCGATAACAAGCGGCTGGAAACGGCTGCTTACATTTCATTGACATATTCACATGATTCAATGTTTGTTTTTATTATTTTTCTTTTCATTTATTTACTATAGGATCTATTTAACATAAATAGACATAAACAATGACATTTGCATCTGTATTAAGTGTTAAAAACTCAAAATCGACGCCCGATGTTAAGCGAACAATTCCGAACGGGTAGCCTGTCTCGCTCTCTCCTTAGCTATTATTTGTAGATTCGAACTTCCGATGTTGACTATGTAACGAATTTAAAAAGGCGCTTTTCTGTAACTTTAATTAGCGCAAATACAATACTATTTAAGTTTGTCGTATTTTTGTTACGAGTACCTATAGGTTTTGCATATTTGGACGCCATTATTGTTTGTTTTGATTATTACGTGTGATAGTGGTGACTAGTAAATAAGCGAATAAAAGTTTTTAGTGTATTCTTAAAAGTTGTCTGAAAATGGATAATTTTAATGGTGATAATTGTGGTGGTGTTTATTGTTTGGGGTCATCCATAAATTACGTCACACGATTTTCATGATTTTTTGCCCCTCCCCCCGTCCTTGTCACAGCTGGTCACATTTGGGAGCCTCCCCCCTCCCTAGTGTAACGTCACATATTTTGCAAAATTACATTTAGAAATTATTGAAAGAAAACAGCGGTTGCGAAATCGGTTTTATTTCCATTTAAATATTTTTTTTTAATAAAATAACATCAAATCAAACAACAACACATAAAACGATGATAGTAGAGCGAGTGGTCGACAAAACAATTGGTATCTTATATTTACACAGATATAGTTGTATATGTTTTTGAGGTTTTCGTAAAGTAATAGTTTAAAGTTCGTGTTTTAACACTTATAATAGATTTGGAAATGTGACGTCACGAAATTTAGGACCCCTCCCACCCCCTTGTCACACAATGTCACACTTCGTCGACCCCCTCCCTCCTCCTTAACGTGTGACGTAATTTATGGATGGCCCCTTTGCGGTCGTCAGTTAGTAGAGTAAATTATTTAGAGATGGTCGATTTGCTTGATATTTGAGAAGACGAAGAAAAAAAACTGTCCCGCAGTATTTCTGTAAGTTATTAGGTTCTCAAAATTTTGTGTCTACCCTGTCGTAAAACTCTGTGCACGCCACTGATAACATGTACACGAAAACAACTAAATTTGTATACATTATTTACATTAAAAAAACTGTATACAAATTTAGCCGATTCCGATAAGGGTTCCGCCAATATTGAATTGAACATTACATTCAAGAAAGATCTGGTATTAGACCTAGCCATTTACATTAGACAAAAACAAACGTACAAAATCACCTTCCTTAAAAAAATTCTTAAATAAATCCAAAATCTCCTTAACAACAACTCCAAACAGCGTTTTGAACTTCTCCTCCCAACTTTCGGTAGAAAACAAAATATCTTTCGTCTTCTCAACCAGCCTTTCAAAAGTAATACGTCTCTTCTTCTTGTCCTTATTTTGTCTTTGATCATCCATATCAGCCCGCTCAATAGTAGGCTGATTGACCAATAGACACTCGGACCTCTTCACATCTGTTACTCTTTTTGACTTCCGCGGCTTACGAACCTCTTGTTGTGGCTCGCTCTCTAATCTGTACTGACTTACTGGTCGCTGGCCCTCAGCCTGACTGACAGAATCTTCAGACTCTTTAGATTGTAACGGCTTCGACAAAACAGCATCTCTATATGACTTTCCAAAACTTAAGTCATTCTCAAAAACAGATGGCGCATCCTGACTACAAACATCCGTATCCTTTTTTTCCTTATTTTGCATATACAACCAAAAAGCCCGTTTATATATACATCCCTCAGCAGACATAATCCTGCGAATTTCTTACTCCTTCACAAAAACCGGGCACGACTTATCTAAGGCCATTATGGCTGCCTTTACAATTAATGCATCTAAAAATAGTCGTTTCGCAATTGGCATGCTCCCCGCCGCATTTCGGACAAGTAACTTTAGTAGTAGGACAAAACCTGCTCAGATGACCGAACTTCCAACATATTGAACATTGGGTAACCGGGAAAGTGTACTGATTTACCTTAAATCGGCAACCGTAGGCATAAACATATGGCGGTAAAGAAGTTCCCTTAAAACACAGACGAATAGCTTCAGCCTTAACCCAACGCCCATCATGATCCAAACGGTTCAGTCTACATATTGACAAAATGTCTTCAGACCCTTCAATATTCTTTAAAAATTCGTCTTCCTCAACCTCCAACTCAACCTGCCTTATAATTCCATAAGTGCAGCATGCCATATTAGACCAATAAGAACGTCTCGTCTCATTGTTAAACTCCTGAGAAGCCAGAAGCTTCTCCGCATCATCCTTAGAGTTGAACTGTATGCGAACTTTACGTGGACCCATAAACTTGACGGATAAAATTCCTTTTATACCCTTAAATTGCAGCAACTTTGCCAAACCAATCTGTTTCGGTAAATCTTCTTTTGACACTATATAAACTTCAAATAGCTTGTCAGGCACACCGTCCGGCTCCAGCTGCGTTTTGGCGGTTGCTAAACCCCGCAAGCGTTTAGGTTTCCTGCCTATTGTGATAAAACTATCACTACTCCCACAGCTTTCGTCGCTCAGACCACAAGCACGCTTCACCGCTATATGCCGCACATCCGACATGGACTCAGCGTCCGATACAATATCCGATTGACTCGGCCCTGCCTTATTATCAAACTCCATTTCAGATAGCCACGACGGAGCTGCCCGCTGCCCACATTCTAAAAGTGACGTATCACTCACGACACCTCGACTTGACTCACTCATCGCAAAAACAGCGAAAAGGACTCTAAAACTGAATTAACTTATAAATAAAATAAAGTTTGATAAAATTTTCAACCGTCGCCTTTGACAACCAAACGTCAATCCTCGCAATACTTATATTTTTGGAACGTATTTGCCGTGCTAATTTAAAAAGTCGTATCTCAGTATACGATCGGGGTAAAAATACGACTTCTTAATTTAGCAGGTTATGCGTTAAGCGTTATAGACTAAGCTCCCGATATAAAATGACCTTCACAGAGATGTTTATTTGATGAATTGTATTTTATATTTAGTTTAAAATGTCAATAAATATATTGCATTTGGGTTGCATAACAAATTTTAGTCCGGGGTATGTTTAGTTTAAAATTATTATATTATCATTTTTTTACATTTCACCGATTTGATTATTAGATAAATTCATAATTAAATAATCTTTAATTTTATTTAATTTCAATTCAATAATCAGACCTTTGCAAAATGCTAGTAGGTATAGATTTACCTGTTTATACCTGGCTACCCAATAGTTGTGACGGGAAAAGAATAGGCAACCTAACGTTTGCATATTCTATGGGCTTCATACTTTCGATTGGTATAGAATTTATCTAATATTAATCAAACCGGTGAAATGTTTAAAACAATTTTTTTTTTATTAATTAAACATGCCCTGGACTAAAATTTGTTAGGCAACCCATATGCAATATAATTATTGACACATTAAATTAAATATAATAAAATACATTTAATCAAATAAACATCTCGGTGAAGGTTATTTTATATCGGGATCTTAGTCTATAACGCTTAACGCATAACCTGCTAAATTACGAAGTCGTATTTTTACCCCGATCGTATACTGAGATACGACTTTTTAAATTAGCACGGCAGATACGTTCGATTTTACACCCCATATTTTTCATACCCCGGGCTTATATATGAAAATCGATTCTTAAGGAGTAAACTCCAAAAAGTTGAGATGCACCCTTAGCCCAACGTCCACCTGGCAACCACGTAACGACACCGGATCAGCACCATTTGACATGACCGCGCTGCGACGGCGTAAAAGCGACGAGACGTCCACTTTTCGCGGTGCTGCACGTCTAGCATGACAGTGACACGCGACTCTTTGTCGCATTACAAATACTACCAGTCAGTTGCGAGCAAGACGGGTGACGCTAAGTCGTGCGACGAGTGAAGTCGCGGCAAGGTATTTATGCTAGCCCTGCTGAGCAGTTAGACGCGATAACCTATAATTGTGTTGACCGCCCTAATGCAGTGTAAAATAATATTAGTGAAATATTTAATCACGTTCAACTCGCACTGTGTCAATTTACATTACTTTCGTTCAATCCATTCGTGCCAGCTCTTAGCGGATCGACCTTTACTTACCTTGAATTTGTTTTTGTCAAAATTTGCAAGGAAATATTTAAAGAATGTTGTCTCGATTCCCTTTTTCTCGTGAGCGGGTATGCCCACACATGATCGTAACAAACAACGGCTCTTCAGGCGCAAAGCCTATTTATTTCATAAGCTATTTTGAATGTATTCGCCGGGCTTATTATTTATTTATGAGATGTAGAATATACAGATTACAATACACTGATCTACTTTTAATCATCGCGAGGGGTTGAGGAAGTTTGGTGCCGTACGTTTTCAATAAATGCTTGAATACGTTGTCATTTGGAAAATTATATTGTCATCGCCACATTTTCATTGAGTAAGTGTGTCGAAATAAGCTGGTTTGAACGTCTTATTTGATCAACGCATTAGTACCTAGTCTATATTAGCTTAATATGTTCTCTTTATGTATTTTAAAATAATAGAGTTTATAGAAAATAGTCCTTGGGTAATGTTATCTGAGGGTTTTGGAATGATACGTACTTAATTAGGTGTATTATAGAGCACGGTTGAGTTGAGAGACAACTGTCGAGCCGCGTGTTAGGCTTTCCGCAGGTGCGCACGTAACGCTGACAATACATAACTGTCCCTATTGATAGTTATATAATTTAAAACTTAGTTTCGAAATTAGCTGACAGCACAGCTGACAGTAAGTTAACACGATTGGCACAGTGATTGTGCAGCCACCTACTGAACCGACGGTCCTAGCTTCGAATCCCGGCAAGGGCAAAAAATTGTGTGATGATGAGCTCGAATATTTTGTTCCTGGGTCATGGATGTTTCTATATATTTAAGTTTATATTTATGATTTGTCTTAACTAACAACTTATCTCTAGACGATGATATACAGGCTGGAACGGAACGAAAATTTTAAATCATTTATTTAATGTAACGGCCTGTAATAGTTAAAGGCATGTATTTAAATCGATATCTGTATATTCCCTTTTTTCGATCAAAATATTTGAAAGTTTCACAAAAAATACTGACTTGCACACTAATTATGCACACTAAATAATGCGAATTCAATATACTATTTAAAGGTATTTGCAAAACTGTTTTACTGGATATAAAAAAAAAACCAACCTAACCTAACCCGGCCGAGTCGTATCTTAGTGTGCAGTGCGAGGATAATTAGTGTGCAAGTCAGTATTTTTGGTGAAACTTTCAAATATATCTGATGTACGAACCATATTTTTGGTGTGAATTCGGTTAAAAAGGTCATCTCGTTTTGTATGATGTTTAAGTTTTTTTTGTAGGACATGTTCAGTTAATCAATTGTTTTTTTTTGCACAGCATTCGTTTCTCTGGTATCCATTCAGTTAATTAGTGGAGTTACCTAGTGTACTGAAAAATTATACAGGTGTGCATTTAAATCTATCCCATAGTTAAATGCTTGTAGTAGTAACATTGTTTATTCTACACCACATGATAATGAAAACAAAATTTTAATAAACAAAAAGTAGGATAGCAACAGGCAGTCTTATCGCTATAGAGCGATATTTTCCCTACCTTTGGGTAGCAGAAAAAGTTGTAGGATATATATTGAAAAGGCTTTGCAAGAATTATTTAAAAAGAACCTCAGTCAGCTTTGTAATTACAAATTAAAAACTATCAGAACAATATTTTTTTATTATTTCTACAACCCTGTTGCTTCTACGCTTATTGTTTACATTTCAAAATGCAGATGGCATGTGGTGTGGAGCGTGGGTATAATTTCATTAACCTGTAAATAGGGATGAATTTCAACAAATTATGGCCAATTTGAAAACGGTGACAAATAAGTATTAGCAAAGTTTATTTATAGAAAATATTGTTCTAAGGCTTAACAATGCCTCGTTCCGTTCCTCCCTGTATATGTGTATGTTGGAAAATTATGCTTAATTTGAACCTTAGAGAGAGTTCTGTGAATTTTAATATAATATTAACAGAGACGGTTCGGTTGCGGGTCTGAGCGGTAGTGGCTAATGATAAACCACGTTTAGACAAACTACCTGACCTGGGCGCTATTTACTCGTACTTAGGTATTTATGACTGACAGATGAGTGACGACCTCTGGGATGTATATATATATATATATATTCACTTCTCATGCTCTTAAAATGTTACTTTAGTCTCTGCATATCGGGACTAAAACTCCTTATTAATCTCTAGGGACTAAAGTAAAATTGTTTTAATTTACTTTGAAAAACCCCTAAACAGCCAATCACGACGTTTGTGAATGGAGGTTTATAGCCATTTTCAGTGATAGGTATACAAATTTTTTGGTGCGTTAATTTAACCTCAAAATTACAACTGCTCAAAAAAAGTAAAATTGTTTGAATTTACTTTGAAAAACCCCTAAACAGCCAATCACGACGTTTGTGAATGGAGGTTTATAGCCATTTTCAGTGATAGGTATACAAACTTTTTGGTGCGTGAAAATAACCACAAAATTACAACCGCTCAAAAATTCAAGATTTTATTTAATGAAACACGATTAATTATTACGAATACGAATATAATTTTATCATGCATGGTCCATAAGTCCATATTAGTCTTAAATAAAATAGTTTTCAAGTTTGAATCTGTTGGCTAAATATGCAAGAATTTAAAGCGTCACTTTACAAAGAAAAGAAAAAAACCACGGAACATTTATTTTTTCTTTTAGAATTTTGAATGGAATGAGTAGATGTCTATTACTTGTATTAAGCTTGAATTGTAATCACCAAGTAGACCAATTAACTGTGTCACTTTATAAATTACGGACAAAATATGTAATCATCATCTTCCAATGAAGAAGAATAAAGCTGAAGGCTATATAGAGGAGTCAATCCAAAATAAACACAATATATCTATCGAAGGCTCTATATTGAAGGAATTAAAATATCCTCAAAGCAAAAATCACAACCAACATTTGACCCACGCCCATCAACATCGCGGGTTGAGAATGAGCCGAATGAAATGACCATCGGCAACCTTTTTAAGAAAATGTCTACGTCTCTACTATACCTACTCTCCATTCTCTCCAACTTTTACTTCGACTTCGAGTGAAAATATTGAACATACTTCTCAATTACAAACCATGCCGACCCAGCTTAGTTTACAGGGGAAAACTATACATTTAAATGTAAAGAATTGTACAAATTGCCCTTTAAATTTTTCTGAGGTTAGATTAACGGCTGCACTACGTAATTGTAAGAAACTTTGTTATAATAAATATGGTAATTTTATGTTGAAATTCGTTCATTTTCCTCGCATTCAAAGTGAAAAGTAGAGTGTTTAACGCGAGACTAAACAACCATAATGACACTCGAACTATTAGCCACCCTCGCTTAGCTCGGGTGGCTAAAACATCTCGTGTCATTATGGCTTGTTTTAGTCCCTTGTTGAACAATCTACTATATTATAAGATGGAAGCATAAATATGACCCAATTTTATCATGCTATATTAACGGAACAAACTTGTTAAATGATCATCGTTGACAGATGTAATCACCCGATAATAACATACTGAGCATGATGAGATTTCTCATTTGACACCTACCACGCATGTCCTCATTAGCACTATCATTCATAATATCGCGCTTTTGATGTTATAATTAAAGTGTGTATTTTCGACTATATTAGTGAGTTATTATTACATCGAGCAAATAACATTTCATAATTGGTGTATATGTGACACTAGCAGCCCGTACATCAATTTGGTTCGCCAACAAACTGCATCGCAGTATGGCGAAACATGTAAAGTGTACCAGTTTGTAATTTTTTTAGCATAGGTAATAAAAAAAACAAAAAAAAAACTAAAATCAGGTCTATGTATCGGGCATTGGGCATTGTAGTTCTAAAATGCATCCTGGACCGATTTGATTGCGGCTTTGTTATTGTATGTATGTATGTAAACACTTTATTGTACATAGAAACAAGAAAAACACATTACAAAAGAATAAACATGTACAAAGGCGAACTTATCCCTTTAAGGGATCTCTTCCAGTTAACCTTTGAGCAAATGAGTGCTAAACACAAATGTAAATGGTAGACAAACCAAGCAACATGTACAATACAAAGGAGTTTAACTATACAATAATACACATGAAAAAGCAAAAACCAACAGAGAGAGATAGGCAACAGTCAATATAATACATATTACATAATATCTATTTATATAAATACAATATATACATAACATTCAACATAAATATAATTATACTTATAACAAAAACAGCAACCTAATCATTCGTTCGACAGCCACAATTCCTTTAACTTCCCCTATCCTGTCGAGTTGAGTGGGTTTAGTATCACACGCGTGATACATGTGATATTGTCATCATGTAACTCATTTAATCAAATGTTATGTTATGGTACAAATTAGATGGGTTTTAAATCTGGCAGATCGCTCTACGGGTTAGCCACTTTAGACAAATGGCTATATCAAAATCTTTATTCTACGAACTTTATACAACTGTTTCGCTTGTACATACGGTTCTTTTTTGTTAAACGAATCTTTACATTCAGGTAAATCATCTATGTTTTCGTAAGTCTACCTCTTCCTTGACCTGGCCTTGCCCTGTTTGTTATTTTATCAAAATTTTAGCAACCGGGTGATTCTTGAAAGGGTCAATTTACAGCGTCCAGAAGGATAAAGTACCCGCACAATTGAAATAATTGACCATAGTATTTTTTATATATTACATTAGTACCTAATCTAACTGGAGCACGATTTATTTTTTGTTTAAGTTAGGTATAATTAACTGTAAAAAAATATTAAACACATAAAACTTTATTCCCTTGGTGCGTCCATTAGCCATTTTTTGAACAAACTACCCCAAAAAGTACATGTTGTGAATTGAAATCAAGTATAGAATTGAGTTAAATTATTAGAATATAAGTTATTTATTTAGAAGAAAAAATATGGTTGCTGTGTGTATCGTAATTTAAAAAAAAAACTGTGTTAAAGGTATGTCCAGAGCTAAGCTATGATTCCTCTGGTGCCTCATTCAACACGGCGCACATCCCTACTTAAACGTCATCTGACCAGTTGCAATGGCCGGGCTTGGCAAACGTCAGTAACGCTTCCAGATATGCGAGGAATGGTCGCGTCTAGTTGCTGGAATTTTTAGCTATGAAGGCTAATATATGATTCACTTGGCTTTGGTTCACTATGATTTTGATTCCCTTGAATTTTTATATAAAATTTTATATCTGCAAAAGATACATAGTGTTTTGTAAAAACAGAACTACATGAATGCCTGCATGTGTTGACTTAATAGTTGTTCTTATAATAATTTTAGTTTCGGCAGAATCGACAAGAAACATACTTTTTTCTTATTCCTCTGGTTCTAATTTCGAACAAGGGAATCACAGTTTTCTTGCGTTTTCATGAAAAGAAAATAAATTTCCCTTTAATTCGCGTTGCAGATGACTGAATCATTGATTAAGAATTTTATTCCATTTAGGTACCTACAGCAGGTCTCAAATAATTATGAGCTGAATTCAAGAGAAGATGCTTATGCCCAGCAATTTTTATACTACGACGGTGGTTCGATTATTAAGAAAATTGCCAATTAATGCGAATAAAACACTGTGAATTTTTGTATCCTTACACTTAGTAAAACTTTTTATTTATTTAAGAAAAACTGATCTGAATATTATTCCCCTGTACTTTTTTTTATGATTCCTTTGGCGTTTTTCTTATTCCCATGTCATCTTTTCTTATTCCCCTGGTGGAGAAAACATAAAGTGGTATATTTCTGTATTAAATTGACCGAAAGTGGTGCCGATTTGATAAATCTGCGTAAAATTAAATACAATTTCATATTTTCTAGAAAATAGGTAAAAAAAGATAAAAATAAAAATCGCCAAGGGAATCACATGAAGAATTCGATTCTCAAGAATGACCCCGCAGAACTCTCCTCCATAGAAATCATGTGATACCAACTGATATGTTTTGGTGTGGTTAGTTATATTATATTTGTTATCTAATAAAATATTAAAAATTTTCGTTTGGATCTTATCCCAGGATCCTATAATATTTTTTTTACAATATATGATAGATTTTTTGCCGCTAGCTGTTGTAATGTAAATGTTACTTTCTTACAAGAAATAACCTGGAGACGTTCGGCGTAAACAGGGTCACGCTGTCTCTACTTTTCTCTGTTACTGAAAACGACCTTAAAATCAATTGTTTCCACTTTCGGTAATGACTCAAGGAGCTCGAACGTTTAATTTATCGCTACGTAATTTATAAAAACGACGTTCCGTTACGAATTTCAAAACCTGAGGCCATCTTGTAAGAACCGAAAGGACAAAGAAATATTTTATGCGTAACCTGGCGCTTCTCTTCAGACCGGGAATCGAATCAGGTATTTCTTGATTAACGGTCCAACGTGTCAGCCACTCCACCATCCCAACAACGACAGGAAACATCTTGATTTTTTCCTTATGCTTTGTGTATTGGTTTTAGTATTATTAATTTGAAAAGCTTTACACCTAGCGACCTTTTTGTGAACACGCTAATATTCACACCTTACTGCGGTAGGTTCCTTTACAGCAGTGAATAATAAAATTGTGGGTGTCCCACATAAAAAAATAAACATTAGATGATCCACAAATTAATGAATCTTTTCAATTGTTATTTATAACTAATATCACGTAAAAACTTGAGCCATCTGAGCCTAAATTTGACGGACTTACGCCGTTTCAAGTATAAGTTATAGAAGTATTAATCGTCCTACAAGTATAACTTGTACAAGTATTGAACCATCTTCTTATCTAACGTGAAAACGCGTGAACAATTACAAACAGCCAGATGCCGGACTCTATCTGTATGAAACTCAACAAAAAACTTGTAGAAAACACGATTCCATTACAAACATTGATTTTCTTTTTTAATAACTACTGGTCTAGCAACGCAGGTCTTATTACAACTGCTTTAATCTTAATATGTAATTGAACGATTTGATTACGATTACTCGTGAGAGGCCAGCGTAAGGTTCCAATTACTCGTAGATCCGTCCGCATTTCCCGTAATGCCAATGTAAAGCCGATTGTAATAATTAAACTGGACACCGGATTGTGCAGTACTTAAGCCAGATTTGTTACCGTGTTAATTACAAATACGGCAATCCCGCGCACATAATAGTAACTAAAAGTAAAATACAGCCAAGGAAATGGAAACGCGTACTGTACTTTTTTCGCTCTTGTAACAGACAATATGGGTCAAACAGGTTCACGTTTCAGTTACTAGTACAGTTAGCTATCCTACATAAACGTCTATTATTTTACTGTACATACGATATAACGAAAATGCACCTTCTTTATGTGACATTGGCGTGGATATTTAAGTTACCTATTGGCAATATCACAGCTATGTGACTCTGTAAAGAAAAAGTAGGGTTATGCGGACGAAGAGCGAGGACCTTGAAATATATATAATATATATATTCGTCAGACATTTTTCAACTTCGTATAATTCCAATAGAAACGATGCGTGTGAGCGCTTTTACGTTATAAAGTGTCACGTAACTCTTTGTTTACATCATAATACTTGAACACCATAGGCTTGTCTAGTTGACGTAAACTTGATTAATGGGAAAGTTTCGTGCGCACTTTGCCTTCTGTTGTAATACCTGATACTGCGACATTTGCTTTGTTGATAATGATATTATTAGGTACTCCGTGTTTGTTTTAAATAATCGTATCGGAATTTCTATTAATGATACAAGTGTATAAGGTAGGAGATTTCAGACGAGTGTAATTTAAATCAATACGAGTTGGAACAACGTTCACATTGTACAACTTTTTACTATGCATCATGCGAGGAAATGAAAGATACTTAAATACTTTAAAAGGACTTTTTAAAATACAAGTAGGAATTTTATTTTTGGTTTAGGGGAATAAACTTTCCGGTTTTCAATTTATTAATTCGTTCATTTCGTTCGTTATGCATTCGATATTATGAGCAGATTTCCACATCGATATCTCAGTTTACCTAAGTACCAAATTATTATCAAAATGATGTAGAATATATAGCTTGCTTTTATAATTATTCAATACTGCAAAAAGGTAATAAGACGGTTAAATGCTTAAATATTCTCTGTAATTATATTACTATTTGCCTGATTACGCTGGTGCAAAAATTGTTCACATAATATATTACCTATTTACGTGACTAATTAAATGTATTCTTAAATATATCTTACCTATAGGTACCTACTTTGTATTTTTATCTGTGGGTGTACCAATTACCGACCTCGTCTCTCAAGTTAATTTTGACCTATTTTTCGTTATATTGATTCACTTGATAATTGGAACGCTCGAGTGGGAAACAAATTGCAGTATTTTGAAATTACCTGGAAATTGAAAATGATAACGTAATGTATGTTAATAATTTCAGCTACTTTACTATTTACAACATCCTTGTAATGAGTTTGTCTCGAAGTGATTGAAATTTGTAATTTTGAAAATTGTCTGTTTTTGCCTAACGATTCTCATGAAACATTGTCCTACTCACAGTTTCGATATTTTAATTTAGATTTTTTGTCGATTCGATTTTCGAAAAAATATATAATGACGGAGATATGGGTTGGAAAGGAAATAAAAAAAAACTACCATTTGAAAACGAGCTCGCGAGGTCACAGAGTCGCAAATTATTATTATGGCTTAAAACAAATTGGCTAAGCGAGCGAATCGCCTCCGTTTATGCTTGGCCAAAACAATTCTTCTGGCTATTCTCGCCTACAGGTCGCATTTCTCTAAAATGAATGGAAAACCTCTTCTTTTTCAAGTGGTTTTTGTTGGCGACAAGGCAATTTTGTTGGCGATTACCATTCGACGGAAATACACGGGGAAAAAAAATTGGAGCTGCATATATCCGTTACTAAGCCGTTTTAGTGTGATGAGGTTCTGAACGGATAGGTGGGCACTGTTCAATTCATTTTTATAATTTTGTAATAATAATACTATTACTATAAATGTATAAAATTGTATAGAAATTACATTTTCTATGGAGAGGGGGTCGTTATTACAGAAATAATCTTAACAGCACGATGTATATAGGTATATAATTATTATTTTTTAATTTGGGTATTAATAAGTCACAGATTGTGCTTGACATCACTATGCTAATAATCAATTTTCTCTTTGTTTTCCTTCTGTTTTTGCATGCCAGTTGCTGGTGAAATGTGTGAAACTTTACTAAATATAACCACCATTATGTACCATATTTTTTGCAAAATAAAGATATTTGTATTTGTATTTTTATTTGTAGGATTTGATAAAAAGTACTTGTCCTCTCATCATGCAGAAACGGCTCGACGGATTTTAACCAACTTCGGTACTGGGCTAGCTATCCCATCCAAAGATGGTTTTAGGATACTGTACCGTTATACCCTACCATACCTAGCTTTTCTCTAAATTAATATAAAAATCCTACTAACTCTTCTGCCTAAGTACCTAGCTAACTCTATTTATCTCAATAGCTAGCAACGACTCCTAATCTAATTAAAGTCTAATGAATAACCTATTTATCTGACAACGACATGAGTCTAATCTAACACTTAAGTAAATCTACAAAACCTAAATACCTAACTATCTTACTTTATATATTGCTTTGTTTGGATCGTTGATTTGGCCAAGTAATCGTCTAGTGATGTCGTAGGAACCTATGTTATGCACGTTAGTAACCCAAAGTCCTTTTCACATACAAAATAGGAGTGGAGTTATTTGTCGTACCTAATATCCCTAAGTATAAAACTGACCTAGTTAACTTATCCTATCCTATGCCTATCGTATCCTATTCCTATGAATAGCTGCCTAACTAGCCATAATAGCTATCTATTTAAAACGTATGGATCCTGACTTTTATTTATAATAACATACATTTCTAATTAGAATCTAGTTAAGCTCTAATGTTCACAAAATACTAAATTACCTATAAAGAAAGATTTTTTCTTTTGGGGTTAAAACGCGAGCACCTCCCCGCTCAACGCCATATGCCTCGTCTCCTGACTGGTCAGCATTCTGCCCCAAGTTCTTAAGGAACTTATTTTTCTTTCTTTTTTTTTTATATACCAGCAGTACCTATCTTTTTTTTATAATATGTGTCGTTTCCAACATAAGAGTACCAACTAATGTAGTCGCATATTATCAATAGCTTATACATTCGTATATCAAGCGTCAATGTGGACCCTTTGGTTGAATACGTCTCATAATTTGATAATTTTGTTTGCATATCTGCCAGTATATAGGAGAGGACTTTATTTTTTAGCATTAAGGGAAGTTTGTCTAATAGTTATAACTGTATTAAACCCATTCCAGTTCCAAGACTCCTTCAAACAACACAAATAAGACAAAATACTTGTCTTTGTATAGGATTGCAATGAATAATATCTAGACTTAGTATGGTACTCTGGATTCGCCTCGCTATACCAGATGTAACCAAGATCTTGCATTCGCCTCGATCAAATCTCGATAAATCATCCACTACAAATAAATCAAATTCACAATAGGATATTTCCTCATAATTGTGATAAGTGGTGTCGTTCTACAGAACCAAGACAACCAGAACAAAATAAAATACAGCTCACAAGAGATGAAGCTAATGCAAATATATATTTCATATAAATTGTGAATAGCCATTTTAGCATATCTCACAATGTCTGTCTCTACCAGTGTTTCGGAAGTTCGGACTTTATGATGGAAAGAAACACCAAGTATCCATCAGTCGGGAATAGTCATAGTAAATAACGTCATGTCAGTATGTAAGTTAAGTCATGTCCTACTTAAAAATAATCCCTATCAACTGTACTAAACTATTTATTATTCGAACAAAACAACTACTATATTAAATCTATGTACCTACACATTACCTAAAAACAAACAATATCAAAATAAATAATTTACCTAAATCTAAATAAATTCAAACTATCTATACTTTAACTATTACTATCCCACGATTGAACCCAAAAATATGAATCCTATTTCTTGCTGCAGATCTACCAGGCTCAGTAGACCAATTAAGGGCTTGAAGATGTCTTCGCCACAACAAGAGTCCTAAACTAACCTATTACCCTACCTTACTACCTAGGCTCCTATCAGCTAACTAACCAACTACACTAAAACGATCAAGCAAACTAGAGACACTCGCCTCACATTTAAATTACTCGCGTAGTTTTCCGAATGGTGCAATGGAAAACTCTAAGCTAAGCTATATATCCTACGTCGGCTAGGGACCACCATTAGACTAACTCCTATTCCCTGGGTTTGTTATTCTCCGCAAAGGGGATTGGGACAGCGGAAAAATAACGATAAATATATAAATAAATAAATGGGACAAGGCATTGGTAGATTTAGAAGACTGAATACAGCTTTCCAAACCGTCCAAAGCCCAGGGAGTAAAAAGACTGTCTCGAACGTAAAATCAGTCCCCGTTAGACACTCCAATCTAACAGCCTAACAAAACTCTAAGACGCTTTCCAGAAACAAAAGGCTAATCGTTAACAACCGCAAGGTGACCCGCCTTCAGTTCTAGAAATTCAACCCGACTGTGGCTGAAACTTAGATCAGGAACTCTGCTAAAACCCCTTTAATAGTAATCTAAACTTAACCCCATACTAATATTTGAAATATAGAGCACAAAAATACAACACATCAAAATTTAACAACACTAAACACTTATTTTAACTACATTGCAAGTTTACACTGAATACCACAATATATATTTTCCAACAATAAATAAACCAACATTATTTAAAATGTGGAATATTAAAAGCAGGATAACACATATTCACTAATAAAATGACCCTCCTAATAAATGAGTTAAAACTGAACTAGAAATTTCACTGACACAATTACATTAATATATTATTCGCTAACAAAGATCATACTAGCATTTAGGTATTCTAGCATAACCTAGGTCAGAGATTAACATATTCGCAAATCACTATAATACCGAGCAGAGATCCGTCCTCTAAATTCGTATCAAAAAGAATGAACCCCTATACGTCACGACGAAACTCTTTTTTATGCAAACTTCTGTGCCAGTCGGTCCAATCGCTACGATCGCTGCCATCGCTGCCATCGCCGCCATCGTGCATCTCGATACACTTGTGCCTGTTGTACCTAATCTATTCAACTCGCAATATGCCAATGCACGTGTGTATTATCTATAACTCATTTAACGTTCTAAAAATAAAGTTCAAAATCATTCGATTATAATTTATTTATTTGTTAGTTTCTCAAACTAATGTTGGTATTTTAATAATTTATTGACCTCTTCAGCGAATGAAACCAAAACCATGCGAAATACTATACTATGGGATACAAAATAAATCGGAATGCTTTTATATGCGAATATCATGATAAGAAATCTAACCAAAACAGATATACCTATAGATGGTTGGTTACAATACTTTTTACTTTCTACGGCGAAGAAAAAAAAAATTACGCGGCCGAAGTTGCGGGTCTTGTAGTAATAATTATAGCTGTAACAATCAAAGGCATTCCTTACTTGGCCTATCCTCGACTGCATAATAGAATTACGGTGCCAACGATAACCATCGGCCAAAGTTGTCGGCGGCGTCCACAGCATTTTTCATTTCCCGCGAGTTTCCGTCGAAACGTGATTGCGTACAACACGATGATTTTAAAAATAGCTTCGTTTTTCTACATTTACATACGAAAGCATTTATCACATTTACGATGAAGAAATAGTAATTTCTCACACTAATCCATCTTTCCATGTATTTTCAGAAAAAAATATAAACAACTAGCAGATGTCTGCAGCTTGTTTCAAGTAATTTTTTTTTTCTGCAACTTAGGTGGGTAAAAAATATTCTATTAACATAATTATTCCCTAGCTATCGTTGCGCCTTGGTAAAATTGTTAACGTGAGTGACCATACATTTAAAACTTATTGAACCGGGTCTAATAATAGGGCTTAATTATGTGTTCAAACCGCGAGAGTATAAAGGACCATACATTTTATAATTACCTAAGTGAAAAAAAAAGTTTTTATAAAGATTGTTTGCAAAATTGAAAATTAAATAGGCTAAAACAGAGAACGTTATGGTAAATCTGCATGAAATTGGTTGATTAATGTTTTGTAATAAAAGTGACCCTATTATTATTATTTATTTGCTTTTTGTTTTATTCTCTCCAATTGGAGGTAACTTAATTACCGTATCCGCGGGCTTTTAGCCAAACGGATATGGCATTTACGAGGTTGATATTTGGTGTTATTACTCATCTAAAGCTAGGAATTTACGCACTATTATTTTGAGGCTGTCGTGTAGGTCGTTGGGAATAGCTCCTGTGGTCGAGACAATAATTGGAACTGTTTTTACGGTATTTACTCGCCACTGAGATTTAATTTCGATCGAAAGGTCAGTGTATTTGGTTATCTTTTCTGTATGCGTGGATGCAAGGTTGTGGGTATTGGGGATGGCTATGTCAATGAGATACACGGTTTTTGAAAGTTGGTCAAGTAGGGTAATGTCTGGTCTATTGTAATGAATGCCTTTATCTGTGATAATAATTATTATTAATATGGTCAAGAAATGTCCGAAAATCATGGCTCAAAAATTGTGCAACAATTAGCCAAAGACAATTAAGGCACAAACTGAAATGAACACTTTCAGTCGCCAGGTAAAAAAGCTACTACACAGTAAAACCTTATATATAGTATAAAAGAATACATGAATAATAAATATTAATGACAATTTAAGTGTATAATAATAATAAATAGTATTTGTAGCCAATAAGCCTGATATCGTTTTGGTAGATCGGTCCAAGCGCCAGGCAGTGATAACGAAATCGCGTCCTCGAGTTATTTGTTTTTGTTTTGTTATTAGAAAACAACTGTACTTAAATGCTGATACCGAAATGTTACTTTATTTATGAAGGATAATATTATACTGTTGCTGGTTTTTGGATTCCGTGCATTTGTAATTTTCGTAATTCTTATCTCGGATGCCGAAGACGCGAATTCGCGTCCCATGCATGTGTAATCGTAATGCCGAAAACGCGAAATTGCGACCTTGACAACGTAATGCCGCGGACGCGAATTCGCGTCCCTGACAACGAAATGCCGCGGACGCGAATTTCGCGTCCTTGAAATGGGTTAACCTAATGCCGCGGACGCGAATTCGCGTCGTCGCTTGGAAGGCGGCACTGCGTGATGAGTAAAAATATGAGGCGTCGGCAATGAATGGGTTAAGCAGTGTCCCTGAAAGTGCGGCATTTATGAACGTGACTCGATAACATGTGTTACCTTGATATCTTTGGTTTCTGTTATCATGGTTCATCGTGATATATCGTAGAAATTCGTTAAGTATCAAAGATAACCTCTCACCCTTCCCCTTTTTAAAATTACGTATCCGTTTTATCTGCTCTAACTCCAATTTAATCCTGGAATAAAACCTTTAAGTACTAGCAATAAAAGATACGTACCGTAGTTACAGTCCAAGGAAACATTTAAGTTGCGAACGAGAACATTAAATTATTGAGTAAGAAGAGAATCGAAGAGTCTTTCGAAGTGCGAAGATTTTTTAATCAAAAGTTGTAAAGTGGGGTTGGTTGTTTCGATTGCTTTTAAAGCTAGGTATTAAATCTCAAAATGTGCTGAAGTGGTGATGAAGTTCAGTCGATGCATGTCGAGACTGAAAGTCTGAAGTGAGATTAGGTAGGTACAATACGGATTAAAGTGTATTGAACGTAAGAGTGCTGTGACATGTGTGATATCATTTGTTGTTTTGTCACATTTCTGGCTGTTCTCGCCTGGCGGTCGCATTTCTCACCCAATTCTTATATGTAAAGTTTTGTGAGTAGGGTGGTTAATAATAATGATTTTTTGTCGATTCAGTTTTTCGATATTTTTCAAAATGACGGAGATATGGGAGTTGAAAACGTACACTTACAAAATTCACCCATTTTGAAAGTAACTCTCGAGTTCTACAGCTCACAAAGCCACTTAGTGATTGTACGAATAATAATTATTAAAATTAATAAAATTTGGAAGAATAAGATTGGCCGCTAATCAAAATGCTCTGACGGTACGTTTCACATACTACTTAGTACTTTTACGCCGTGTCGTGTCGTATGCGTCATACAGTATATTTTTAAAGCTTAATTACTCACACCAAAGTCCAAAATACGCTCACAGTTCATTTACGCAGTCAAATGATGACGCGTCTGGATGATGACGTCATAGTCTACACAACGTCGAGCTACTGCAATTACCATAAGAGAAATCATCACTGTTTTTACTGCGAGTCAGAGTACGGTCACTCTTTTATACACTCGCTATCTACTTTATTCAAGACCTCGCAGATTTACTAGTCCATATGCGACTGAGATGCGTGAAACTGCATTGAAACGTTATGTCATGAGGTTAATGTTTAATAACGTATTTTCTAGTAAGTAGTCTAGCGTTACACGCCTCCGACGCTTGGTTATCGCATCGGGGTATGCTCGAGACTGCTTCGTGAGGATTAAAGTTGTAGAGTAAAAATTCTGAGGATATTTAACATTACAATCAGCAGCAGAAGTTGCTAGACTAGCCCAGTGCTATATATTACACGGTTTTACTACCAACAAGACTTGTTGACAATAAAAGACGTAGGTAAACATGATATTCCCACAGTTACTTATTTTAATTAATACAGTTAGATCCTAAGCATCTCTGCACTTCTGTGATAATTTATAATTTTTTATGTGTTATAACGTTTAATATGGAATTGAATTAGAATTTGAAATTGATTGACTGTAATTGTTTGTAATTTGTGTTTGTTTGGTAATGGTAAGCATAATAATTAGTAATTTTCTTAAAATTGTATTGTTTGTATTATGTTATTAAATATTTATTATTATATATTACCGTCACATGGACTAACACCTAATGTTAAGTTTACTAAAAAACAATATGAATCTTTGTTATCTAGTATAAATAAATAAAATTATTCTGCGTAATTGCTTTTGACGCTGACTACATTACAAGTATATTCCGCCAAGGCGCGTTAAAAGCCAAAACCATGGTGCGCGGTTCCATCTTCCGCTTTTATTTCGCTTATTGAGTGTTGGTAGCCAGCCGCACGCGATAGGTTGCCTCGCCTCGCCCTGATGAACAATTCTACACAAACAACGAATACAATGTGGTTCGTAAAAAAAAACTAAAAAAAAAAACTAACTTTTCAACCACGGGTCAAAAAATTATGGGAAAAGTTCATGAAATTGAGGCCTTATAAGTATTTTCAACGAAAACTATATTAAAAATAAAACGGTCGAGCCGTTTTTGAGTTATCGCAAAATTTTATATTTTCTTTAAAATGACGTAAGTGCCGCGCGGTGTCTTTATACCTACTATCGAACGTTACAAATATTAGTTAAGTGCCATAGTAGTTTAAAAAATTGCGCTCAATCTGGCGCGTATAACTTCCAGAAGGTAATAAGTACTAATTACCAGTTACTTTGGTTTACGACCTTTTTATAGAGCTTGAATCTTTATCTCGTAGGTAATTTAAACCTCGGGCTTTAAACCGCTGTTTCAAGCCCGTCTATTGTGAAGGATGGGCAACTATGGAACCCTACACTGAGCGTGGCCCGACATGCTCTTGGCTGGTTTTTTGAGATTCAAAGTGAGAACCACTGTAGTGTTTTACTCACTGGTTCAGGCAGGTATTATATAGTAAGTAATGTTATCATTACACGCCTCCGCTCTAGCTTCTGGTTACCGCTGCGGAATATGCTCGAGATTGCTGCGCGAGGATTAAAGTCCTGAATGTATTAAAAGTTTTAAGCGCACTTGTTTGGAAAAGTTATTTTTTATGCTGCTGAAAGTCGACCTACTTATTTATTTACTTCCGCAGTAATTTAAGCATTTTTAAGTTTTAGCCGCTACGATGCAGTCAGCCTAAACTAAGAAAGAGAACAGATTTTCCCAGCTTATTTTTACGATTGTCTGGTCAAATTGCAAAGTGACATAATTATAATCTCAGAGGCCTTTCATCGCTCATCGAGTCCCCGCAGTGCCCTGCCTAATGCCTACGCTGTTAAATAGGGCCAAATATGTATGACGTAGTGATTAATATAACAATTCTTCTTCATAAATCATAATTGGATTCTTTGTGTTTCCGTAGTATATCAGTGAACTTTCTCCTTAAGGATAAGTTTCCACAAAATTAAGTCACTCAATGGAGTAACGGGAAAATCCATCCGTTGTTTTTTGTGATTAACACGCAGATAGTATTGAGAAGGAAGGGACTGTGATTTATGATGTGTAGAATGTAGATAATACGAAGGGTAGTTTCTGTGCTGCATATTTAGGAGGAATTTTATCTTTGATTGACCCTCTTCTCTTCTGCCCCGCCTGTTTTAGGACCCTTGTCAAAATAAAAGACTTGCTCACTCTTAGGGTAGATACTACTAAGATAATTGTAGTGGAGTATTTCGAGAGCATTCAACGTTTTACGTTACGGCGTTTTTTTGGCATTATCAAAATATGATTAAATTGAATTTACTTTTTACAAAAACGAAAGACAGCTCCGAGTCGGATTTTAGTTAGATCTCACTTATGGTGGCATGATTGATTATTACCTCATGATTATTATCAAAACTTAATAATCGCCAATAATACCGAGAGGTAATAATCATGAGATAATCATGACGTCAGAACCGATTGGTCAAAATTTTAAGATATGCGTCCGAGGTAGTACTATCAAAAATTTAAGTAAGTAGTTTAGGTACGATAATTGCGGTTTGTCACTACACGTAAATAATATTTATGGCAATTTATATAAGGTTACAGGCCCTTTGTAAACCTATGTGACTTTTAACTTGTTGCGTGTTATTTTTTATTATTGAATTCCCACCATTAAAACTCCCGTAGGTAAAAGTAAAGTTTAGATTGGAACACTAAATACGTATGTAGGTATAAGCACATAATAAAGACACTATCTACTATAAGTAATATTTTTAATATATTCCTTCTACGATTTCTCTTTAGCTGTAACATCAACTCATGTCACCAATTTGATATTTTATTTTTCGGTTTTATTCACAAACTGACCGGTGATTGCTGAGATGACTATCACCTAATGGTAAGTGATACCGTGGGTGTATAGCTCGTTGGTTCACTCTAGCCTTGAAGAAACCACAACCAAATTATAAATTTTCGGGAAACACACACGACGGGAGCGAGTTCCATTCCTTAGCATTTCGCATTAGAAATGACAAAGAAAATCGCATCCTGCGAATAAATAGTAGGTAAACTGACAGTATAAGGAACAAGTTTCATGTTTATTACACATTTTACTCCTTGCTCTGCACTTTAAGTGATTGGTTGACTCTAAGGCGCTTTGTGCTACTCATTTATTTCGACTGAAAAGGCCGCCGGGAGCAACGGTGTCCCTTGCTTTGCGTCTTAGCTTTATTTTCCCAGGTTGGTCTCTGCGGAGGTTTTAGTAGATAGATATATGTATATCATGTTTTATTCATTTTTATTTATTTATTAATTTAAGTACCTATACAACTTAAGTATACTCGTATACAGTTCCCTGCAAAACTGTTTGTACAGTTTGTCTGCAGGAGCGAGTCTCAATATTTTTTTCCTTAAGGCTTGATCGTGGTAGTAATTTAAATCAAATTATTTCAAGTATCTATGAAGAATATCAAATAAAACTTGACAAACGTCTACCAGTATCGCTAACTGCAGCTCAAGCATACGTCTTTTCGGTTTTTCAACTGAATGCAATTCAAGAATGTCGCTGTGAAAAAGTACGTCATAGAATCGGTTTTTAGCCTTAAGTAAGTCATTGTCAATATAAAATACTTTGCCTTACATTCCTCATAAGAACGTCCAAAAAGCGTCCTCATTAGCGTGGCTAAGAAGTGCAGCTTTGATGAGGAATGTTTCCTTGAAGAATAAACTTCTAGGCACTGTCAATATCAAATCAACGTACCTATAAGCACGCTCCATTGTCACTCTAACTAAATGATGCCATAATTTGTTGCCGTCATTTGAATTCCATCTCAACCGAGTTACATAACCTTCATAAAAAAGTATACAGATTTGAAACTAGCTCGAACGGATACTCCATATCCTGTACGACGAACATATCCCGTTGGCAGGTACAATTATAATATGTATATTCGAAAGACGCACGTCTTACGAGTCGAATTAAGTCGACCATGAAAGTTACGGACGTCCCTTGAGTGAGGGCATCCGTCCGATTCTTTCTTACTCGTCTTGATTTAGCTGCTTTCATCTTTTCGTGCTTAATCTTTGAGAGAACAAAATAAACAAAAACACACTCGTAATGAACATTGCTACTGAATTGAGACTGTAAAAGCTTTTCCGTGTGAAAATACGCTGTTTTTTCAGTGTAAATATTTAAAGTGAGAAGTAATCTCATTTAATCTATACTGTAAATTTAGGTTAACTGGTGTTATATAGGCATCGGTAACTATTTATGATGTATGAAAAAGTACGTGGAAAAGTCAAGGGATGTAGTTCGAAGTCCCTACAATTTACTAATTGAATTAGGCGTTTTTAGTCGAAAATTTCGTTGGTGCTCCGGCAGACTCTGGTACCTCCTGGTGATGCCTCGTACTCCTCGTAGAGAGGTGGAACACATGTCGAGTTTTATACTTTTGGTGGTGGTTTGTTATACATATTTATTTCAGAATTAACTTTTATTTTTGCGGTGGGAACATTACATGCATGAAAAAATACGCAAGTAAGTATAGCGGGTTAGCACTAATTGATTTGGAAGTTATTGTATCACGAATTAGCAAGGCAATATTTTGTTTTGACTCCTACAATTGCTGATGCAGAATTGTGAAATTAGTATACATACAATCAAGAGATTTCGAGACCAATTAAGTGTCAGTACCCAAAGGTTACGTACGGCAGAGATGACCTGATGGGGATGGGATGGTTTTGGCCACTGCCCCTTTTTAGTCTAAACTAATTTTGAAAATAGTTCTATTTATATTTAACCAAAATGAATTTGATTTGATTAGATAATGTAAAAGTTTGAAATGCAATAAAAATATTATATTAACATAATAATTATTCGTAAATTGGCTCAAATATCACGTGGCAAAAACAGAAACTAAGATGGCCAAAGACGGTATTTCGATTCTGTGTAATTTAACATTTGTACGTATAAGTACTATAACCTCTGTGGTATTAATGCTAGGTCATTATCATCGTTAAATCTAACTTTGTTTTAATTTATCCTTATGACTTAATTCAGCTCGAATGGCAAAGAAATACTAAAACATATAACTTATCCGCCATGTCTTGGATATTTGGATTTGGCCTCAAATAGCTTTACCTATATAAATGTATATCGAATTAGTCCCTTATAAAACCTTTGAATTAACCATTTTTATGTCTATGTCAATTCAGAAACTTTTGAATCGTGTCGGCTTTGAAATCCTGACTACTGTCGCTGTCTATTAAACCCACATTCGATATGAATAGCCCGCACATAGGATAGGTAGTTATTAGACGTTACTTTGTGAGCTTGTGGGCGCAGTTCAAAGAGCCCGTAATATCGTCCCGAACTATTCCAGCTCGCCTAAAACATGCACCGGTATTTGCATAAGTATACATATCCAGTACGTATCAACAGTTATATACTATAGTGCTGTGGCATCAATGGTTCTGCATATTAGCTTTGGTATGATGAGCTAAATAAAATATCACTTAAATAGTGTGTCCGCTCTGAAATTCTGACCAGTGTTTATTAAATCCACATTTCGATATGAGTAGCCTACAGATAGGATTGGTAGATAGTATAACGCTACTTTGTGAGCCTGTGATGCAGCTCAATATCTCGTCGAATTATTTCAGCTCACCTCAAACATGCACCGTTATTTCATCCATAAATCATGTGTCGTATATACCTCAATATGGTTCTGTATATTAACTTTCGTATGTGACATACTTGTGGCTTCGTTAATTCGGGACAATCTCGCAAAAGTCCCAAACTGAGCAATGCTTGTAACATGAGAAAAGTCATTGTATGTGCAAATAGTCGCAGAGTCCGCCTTAGCCATACAGGCGTGTCATGCAGTTACCCTAGGCGCCCTGGAGCTCGTGCCCGATGCCCTTTAGGAACCAGCTCCCTGGACGATCCAACCGCCCTTTTCAACCCATTGCACAAATATTATAATGCTGTAAGTTATAATGTAGGGAGAAATACAAAGTAGGGAGAATGACGCAATTATATTGAAGGGAGAATTACACAATTACGGTAAGATATAATGTAATTTCCTTTTTTTCTTTGAAATAAAAGCTGAAAAGGCGTTGTACTGATAGCCGTTGTTGAGAAGTGCCTTTCAATTTTAATTAAATTACGCCGCCTGTGAACTATGAAACTCTTAATTCAAGTACTCATAAGATTGAGTTTTTAATCAGTTTTTAAGGAATCGAAAGAAGCGTTGATTGAAACAGTGTTTTAAACATCAACCATTATTGCTAGTAATTAGGGAGTTGTAATTAAAAAACCCCGCAGGCCGCGGGTAAATGATCTCATCATAATTAAGTACCTATTCGCAGTGCAAGTTAAACAGGGTCGGGTAAGCCGGCTGTCGGGCACGTCTCCTTCCAGATACTGTTCGCATTTATCATCTACATAAACTGGGAAATGTTCAGGTGTAGGAGATATAAATAAATTCATTATATGTACGTGGGTTCTGTCAGTGCCCAGATAATGAGTGTATTAGCACCACAGTTAGTAGAGACTAATACGTGATAATATCAGTAAGAACGACGCGTCGCATTGTATCGTGGTTATTTTTTTAAGAAGTAGAAAGTGCAACTTTGTCCGCGTAAAACTGTAGTAGGAGAAAACGTATCATGTATTTAATAGTTATAAATTAGTATAAAGTGTGTAATTTTCTATCTATCTATAGCCCTATTTGTGGCATCGTAGTTCCGAAATAAAGTTAAGTATGTCTTGACTTTAATTCCGCTTTTATTCCGCTTTTCGTTGGAAACACTCATGTTTTACTGTTTCAGCAATCCATAAAGCGGGCGGGTCATACAGTAAAGTTGTTAATCTAATCATGTTAGCGCTGTACGGTTTTCTAGTGCACATTACAAAATTGGTTTAAAACCAAATTTTCGTGTTGGAGGGAGGAGAGTCTTACAGGCATGTTGAATGATGTGTGATGAAAGCATAAGTAATAAAATGTAACCAAATCGTTGATGTATTGTCCACAGGAAAGGCGCCTATTATTTTAATAAGCTTTTAATTGACTTGCAATGTATGTAGCTATATTATGTCTGTTCGGGTGGAATATTGCAACTCAATTTTTAGGGTTTTAAGCTGATATCTTCAACCTATTGAGCTGAAATTTGGATACCTCTAACTTTGATCATAATACGATATTATATGGCACCATGGGGCTGATCTGATGATGGAGCCGGAAGATGGCCTTAGGAACTTTGTAATAGATAAAGCAATCCTACCGAGTTTGGGCTGTTTAGCAAGCAATTGATGGATGTTAAAAGAAAAGTACAGTCGGCAATAAACGCTTGTCACAAAAATTACATTTTTGACGGAAACTTATTTCTAAGTATAAATACCCGGGCGAAGTCGCGGGTAAAGACATGTTCTAAAAGAAGGCTAAATCGTGTAAAAGTTCTCCGATAACGCGCCGTTTGAGATTATTGAATGAATCCAGGATTGCGTTCGCCCAGCTGCCCGCTCCGCTGTCTCGTAAAGCACTGACTAGCCGATATTGGCTTAGCCAACGACGCTCAACGTACGGACACGATATTGAATATTACTTAACGATGATATAATAGCAAGGCTTCACTCGCATTGTCAGTATATATAAAGAGTCTTGTGTTCTAATCAATAACCTGATTTATCTGTGGCGAAAAATCTCAATATTATAAAGACATTTCATATACCAATAAGTAAATATTAGGAATAGAAATGACAAATCTACGATCATCGGTTAAGTTATAAATTATGATTACAAAAAAATCTCATATAATATGAAGCTTTGTATATTGGTAATATCATAATTATGGGGCATGGCATAATCTATATCATGATTGGGCTGTTTGCCGGATTTGAACTCTGTGCGATGATAAAGTACTAAAGTATATAGGTACATTTAGTAGCCCAGACATTTTTTCCTCAGGGATGAAGTTGCCTTTATGCCTTCTAGTTCCAAGGTAAAGTAATTGACTTATTGAGTTTCAGAATACACTTAACCTAATCTAGATTTATTTCATAAAAGATGGGATAAGTTCTCTGATCACATGCCATTTGAGATTATTAAATGAATCCAATATTCCGCTCCCCAGCTGGCCACCCTCCACAATCTCGTAAAGTGCTGATAGTGATAAGGTGATATTCGCTTTACCGACGATAGTAATACGCAGTCCATATGATTGATGTCGCTGCCTCTATCCCTTAATATTTCAATTTGGCTGACTTCGGTAAGATACTTATCTCGCACTTTATTTTGTAACCTTCTTGTTTTTCGCTTGCCTTGGCCATTAATAGAGAATTTACGGCGGCTGTTGATCACGATCGCGCATAAATAGGTATTTAGAAAAGCAATCTTCTGTAGCGTAGAACTTTAGCCTGTGTTTTTGGGGATTTTCTACTTAAGGGGCTTTATTTATTTTGACCCTCAAACGGATCGATTTGGTAAAAATGAGTGATCCAAGATACTACCTTTTTACTATGTTTATGGTAAGATCTTTCTTGGACCTTTTGTTTACGCAACTTGATGGGTATTTTATTACAATGTACTCAATTTACTATATTTAAACAAAAATAAATAGATATGCGCAGTACAGTGGGCTTCAAATAATTTATACTCGTAACACTAGTTTTTTCACATCAATAAGTGACATTCAAGCATACCCATCGCGAGCGCAATTGGTTGTTTTTATAAGATTTATCTATATTGCAAACTATCCATACTAATCCATACTATCCATACTAATATTATAAATGCGAAAGTGTGTCTGTCTGTCTGTCTGTCTGTTACCTCTTCACGCTTAAACTGCTGAACCGATTTAGATGAAATTTGGTATATAGATAGTTTTAGTCGCGAAGGACATAGGATACTTTTTACCCCGAATAAATTTAGTGTTCCCGTGGGATGAGCGGGTAACACCGCGGGGCACAGCTAGTATTATAAATGCGAAAGTGTGTCTGTCTGTCTGTTACCTCTTCACGCTTAAACCGCTGAATCGATTTTGATGAAATTTGGCATGGAGGTAGTTTTAAGATCCGAGGAAGGACATAGGATAGTTTTCATCCTGGAAATTATCCCTAAAAAGATTGAAAAGTGAGTAAGTATTCATGATGACATTGATGACCCTGTAGGAAATGTAATGATTAGACCAAAAGCACAATTGCTCTTACATTTGCTTAGGCGCTTTTAATAATCCCTTTTATTAATTAAGGTGATTAGGTGGATATCTATCGTGTTGTACGAGGTTGCTTTCATACTTCCAAGTTCCACGCGGACGTAGTCGCGGGCTAAAGTTAGTCCTTAAATATGTATAACATCCATGACCCAGGCACAAATATTCGAGTTCATCACACAAATATTTGCCCTTGCCGGGATTCGAACCCAGGACCGTTGGCTCAGTAGGCAGTTGCTTAACCACTGCGCCAACAGCGTCGTCAAACTTTTCCTAATATACCCAAATATAGATTTCTTAAACATTCATAACTTTTCATTTGTCCCTAAGGGTGAGCAATGGAAAGTGCTTAAGAATAAATTGGTCGGAAACAATCGGAGAAGCCGAATATAAAGGAGGGCTGGAGGAAATCAGGCTCAGGGCAACTGTCAGGGCCAAAGTCCCTCGCTTGACTATGAACTTATTACGAAAAATAGGATTATGAACTGAGTAAGTAATATCATAATAGCATGACTTGCCCTTTCTGCTTCTGATCGGATATTCAGATCGGACATTATTATGATTATTGATAGTAAATAGAAAGGCACGTATAGTATACAGCGTAAGTGTAAAATGTTCACATTTAGTGTCCGTAGTTTTTCTCCCTATAAGTATGTAGTGCCGAAAGGCTCTCCGGCACTTTATAGGGCAATATCATCGTTTAGGTATTAATGACGTTAGTGGACTCAAATTCAAATTCAAAATTCAAATATATTTATTTGCGAAAATACAGTCAGTATGGTGTTGGGGTACAATTTCGTTTCCATGTATTTTTACTTGCAAGCAAGCGTGCAAATGTTTGTCAGTGGGGCCAAAACTAAATAATATTAAATTAATTAATAAAAGAATTAAATTATACAAAAATTAGCAAATTAAATGATATCAATAATAATCATAATCAATAAACATAATTACAAAATTTCATCAGTTATTCAGTCACATTAAATTCTAAATATTCCTTAACGCTAACGCCTTAACTCGCAGCGTTTCCATATTAATATAAATAAACACTGATATTTTCTATGCCCACAGGTTACAGACTGTTATAGGTTACATGTATTACGGATAACTTGAAGATGACTATAATATAATCACAAAATATTCACACAAACCATATAATAAAATATTCTATAAAGACAAACTGGCAATAATGCCATGCTGAAGTAAAAACTTCAGTTTGAGAAATTGATAAAAATAGGACAAACTGACAAATTCACGTCTGGAGTCCGACAACCGAAACGGTTCGGTTGTCGGACTCCAGACCGTCAACATCTCCTGATGATGCCTCGTAGAGGGGCGAAACACGTGTCGAGTAAGTTCTGTTATTTTGGTGGTGGTTTGTTATATTTATTTGCGTATTCATTTTTCTTATCGCGGTGGGAGGGTGGGACCATTAAATGCATGTATGCATGAAAAAATACGCAAATAAGTATAACGGGTTAGCACAAATTTAACTGGCACGATATTATATCGCGGAATAGCAAAGGCAATATTATTATTTTCATTAAGTCAAGTCAAGTCTTAACGACACCTATCGTACATACTATAAAAGTTAGGTCGGAATCACTCCCGCTCGCGTAAACAACACCGTCACCGGGGGACGGACAATAATACTTCTCGCGATTCATACGCAATAAAATCCCCAGATATATAAAGAGTTTCACGGCCATCTCTTGAACGTAAACAATACTCAATGATGTTTGCGAGTACCTAACTAACTTAATAAAAACCAAGACAAAGATGTCTTAATACTTATTACTTGTAAGTCCAGATCAAACTCAACATAATTGTTATGTGAAATATAATTCTATAATGAAATGAAATGAAATAATTTATTCAGTAAGTAGGCCACAAGGGCACTTTTACAAGTCAGATTGTGAATCTACCGGCATTTCGCAAGAGGAGACCGCTGTTGAGAAGAAAGCCGAAAGAAACTCAACAGTAAGTCATTTTTTCGTAAACAATACTTAGAACAATTAATTACATTACATTAGTGTTATAACTATAACTAATTATTACATGCGTACACGTATAGGAGATATATAGATACTCGAAATCAATGTTAGGTAGGAATATTAAAATAAAATTTTAACGATCAATTTAAAATATTAAATATACCCAGAGATGTATAAAGTCTCTAGGTGTCACAACATGCAATAAAATATAATTACTTACTTAATTAATTTAATTCCACAGAGATGTATAAGGTCTCTCGGCGTCAATGTGAATAATTTACAATAGACAATAATTATTAAACCTAAATTTCTTAGAGATGTATAAGGTCTCTAGGCGTCACAATATACAAAAAAGAAAAAATAAATAATTATAATAATAATATGCTTATAGTTAAATTTCATTCCTCAGAGATGTATAAGGTCTCTGAGCGTCATTATTCAGTTCAGTACACTAAGTTTATTAGAGATGTATACAGTCTCTAAATAAAAAAAAATAAAAAAATAATAACTTCAATCGAGTACCTACAGGATGAAGTCTCTCACGTCAATTCACTAAACGCTGGTAAGCAGTTACTACACAACTAATTTGGCCCTTGCTAGTGTGAACAGACCGGACCCCACAAACGGCACCCGTTCACGAGCATGACGCATATCTCAGCCATCGCCTCCCTCAACCATATTATAGGGAAGGTTGCGACCCGATCAACGACGCCACCGTAAGCAAAGACCTTTAAGCGAGCATGACATGCTCACACTGCCGGGCATTCATCACTAAAGCAAATGCCCGGTGAGAAACAACATAATGTGCTCTCATGTTACATTACAAATAAACTAATATTACCGATTAAAATATGCTTACTTTACATTCACATGACTAAACCACTGGCTTAAAGACATCCCTATCATCTAAAAAGTCATTTACAGTATAATACGCCTTGTTTATTAGGTGACGTTTTATGTGAGACTTGAATTTGCTGGAAGGTAAACTCACTACCTCGGTAGGTATTTTGTTATAGAAACGTACACAGTTCCCCACGAACGAAGAGCTAACTTTACGGAGACGATGAGCAGGCATAACAAGCTTATTCTTCCTTCTTGTATTATACTGGTGAATGTCACTGTTGAGCTTGAATGCATGTAGATTTTTCCGGACATACATTATATTCTCAAGGATATATTGAGACGCTACGGTGAGAATGTTGGCTTCCTTGAATTTTTCTCTTAGCGATGCACGGGCTCCTAGTTCATAAATAGATCGTACGGCTCGTTTTTGTAGCACGAAGATGGTTTGAATGTCCGCTGCTTTCCCCCACAACAGAATTCCATATGACATTACACTATGAAAATAACTGAAATACACAAGCCTTGCCGTCTCGACGTTTGTTAACTGTCTGATTCGCCTCACTGCATAGGCTGCGGAGCTAAGCTTACCTGCAAGAGTGGCTATATGCGCATTCCATTGCAGTTTTGAGTCCAAAGTAACACCCAGAAATACTGTTTTGTCTTCAAATTCTAGTACATCACCTTTCAATGTCACCTTGGCACAATCCACTTGTTTCACATTCGGTAATGTGAATTTAATGCACTTGGTTTTCTTGGCATTTAAAAGTAGGTTATTTGCAGTAAACCAATCTACTATAGTAGACAGCGCATCGTTAATAATAACGAGGTTATTTTCTTGTCTTTTTACTTTGAAAAGGAGAGAAGTGTCGTCTGCAAATAAGACAATCTCATGTTTATCTTGGACAAGGTTTGGTAGATCATTAATATACACTAGAAATAGAAAGGGGCCTAGAATTGAGCCCTGAGGTACACCCATAGCAACAGCTGATCCAGTTGATTGCATTCCGTTGATGACTACGCGTTGCGTTCTGCCTGAAAGATATGATGTGACAAGGTCAAGTGCATCGTTCCTTACTCCGTAGTGTTTCAATTTACGTATTAAATTATTATGATCAACGCAATCAAATATAATAATCATCAATAGATCTATGAGTATTTTATTTGCTCTCAGAATCGGTTGTTATATTTCAGATTAGAAAGTTGTTTACCAAACAAAAACACTAAAGACGAGTAAACTACACTACTATATCTACATTACTATATTGTATCGGAGCCGCTCTTACCTATCGTACACGGCTTTGTCTCAAGTAAAGCCATTACCCTCACATCGTTCGGCCCTTACTATGAATGTTAAATCCAGCCACAGAGATGGATTATACATATGAACAGTATTACATATATAGTATCCATATGGATATGCGAGAGGCTCTCCAGATGTATTTCTATCGAGTCGCGCTCACAGATCGCACATGGATTTGTCTCAAGCAAAGCCATTATCTCCAGTTCGTACCGTCCTAACTACGGACTTTTTAGTCAGCTATAGAGATGGATTAGATAATATACATATTCTGTCAACGGTATACTCATATACATAGGTACAGTATCCTCAATAACCTCATGGTATGAATGCGAGCTCTCCATTTGTATCGCCCGCGTTCACGGATCGCACACGTATTTGTCTCAAGTAAAACCATTATCCGCACATCGTACCGCGCTAACTACGACCCTTTTATCCAGTTATATAGAGTAGTATTATACATATATGATATGAATGCGACAAGCTCTTCAGTTGTATCGAGCTGCGCTCACAGATCGCACAGCGGATTTGTCTCAAGTAAAGCCATTGTCCGAACATCGTACCGCCCTAACTACGGACCTTTGAATTTTTATTAAAGCATTTACTAAAGCAGGTAATAAAAAAAAATGATGCTTCAGCTATTGGCCTTCATAGAAGAATTGGTAGTTCACCCGTCTGGCCCGGAAAGCCGTAGAGTAGGTACCTACGTGGGTTCAAAACCCGCTCAAAGCATAGTTTTTTCAATAAAAAAAAATCATAATGGATCTTTTTCCAGATAAATAGAAATGGGTTCAAGGTGGCTCTGTTTGGATGAGATTATATGGGATTAATAAAATGTTTTCTGCGGTGGTTTTTAACGCGTTTGTTATATTATGGTCAAATTAGGTGAAGGTTGAATTGAGTTTGATTGGGTTTTATAAGATTTTCCAGGACTTCAAGAATTCTAACAACAAACGAAAATATTGAAAATTTATAATAATTGTATTGTTTATTAGGTACTTTATTTTTCCTCTATCTATTAAAATAAAACAAAAATTTGGTTACCTACCTACCGCCGTATAGGGCCGGCATAGGTTGTATACGAGATACGACACCTACGTCGTAAAAACTCGACAAAACTCAACTAAAATGTAGATTCATGATACGTAACATGTGACAACGTGATGGATCCCCGGAGATATCCTCCCCTCGCTAACCCGACCGAGCATGGAATGGTCAACCAATTGCATACTGCCACAATTCCAGAATCCCTAATCCGATTGACATGGACCTCATATGGAATTAAAGAGGCCTTATTGCTTTTAAAATGCTGATGGTTTTAGACATTTTTCTCTTTGATCAAATATGTTTCTTAATATATTATTGATGTCACTACCTAGAACAGGGCTATTGGGATTTATTGGTATATATTTGAAACCTACAGTTTGAATTTGATATTGATAATTTTTGTTTCAAAAACTACTCGAAATTGTCAAAATTCATTCATTCGACTGCACGCAATGTGACGCAATGAAAGCATGATATAGCTATGTTACTACCTAGAATTCTGGGAAAAGTATTATTCACTTCAAACAGTTGGTTGAAATTACCAATGTATTTGTCATAATATGAAAAAAATAAATTGAAAAGGAATAAGGCCTCTTTAGCGACGACGTAGAGGCCATGGCGATTTGTCCGTACGTACCTATACATAAATTTGCGTATATGCGTTGTCTTAGCGGTCAATAGCTGGTACTGGTACCAACTTTGTAAATATAACTATCACAGTACGTCAAGGGTGTAGACACATGGTAGGAGTGTGTCACGTGACAATGCACTGGATTCCCGCAGATCTCTTCCTGTCGCTAACTCGGCCGCCGGAACTGCGCTCCGAACAGTATCGTGTGGCGTTACTGCTCGTACTGTATTAACACTACACCGTGTATGACTTGCTCCGGCCAATAGCTACTTTATTAAACTTTAACGTTGTAAAATTCTCTATAATTTTTTCTGCGTCACAATTAAATGTACCTACCAAATGACTAATTGATTTGGAGAATCTATACATCTCATTTACCCATGTAATTAGTTATAACAGACATGTAATGTAATTGTTTTAAGTATTATTTACGAAAAAAAATATCTTACTGTTGAGTTTCTTTCGGCTTTCTTCTCAACAGCGGTCTCCTCTTGGGAAATACCGGTAGATTCACAATCTGACTTGTAAAAGCGCCCATGTGGCCTGCTTACTGAATAAATTATTTCATTTCGTTTCATTTAATTTCATTTCGTTTGATAAGAATTATTTCGAATGTGCTATAACTATAACTGTAAATGAAGGTAAAGTCTGCAAGTAAGCCACCCTAAGCCCAAGGGGCCGCTCGAGGAGGTCCTTAGGGAAACAATCCTCGAACTCCGCACCGCTGATTTATTACAAATTTATACTTAAAAAATAAAATCCCACATCGGTTATAAAGTAATTTTTCGTAACTTTGGGATAATTTTAAGGTGTCATTAAGAACTTATTAAAGAATTTGTAAAGAACCCTCTCTAAGTTACTCCAACATTCATGAGGGGTGCTCGGGAGCAACTTCGTAACTTGAAAGTTTGACGCCAAATAAGCTAAATTGCTCGACTTTGTACTATTTTTCTGGGCTGGCATTTAAAGGAAATCTCAACGTATAATAATTTCTGTCCTATATGTACATTATTAAGGCTTCTCTGGACGTGAATATTTCTTACACTTTACCTCCATCGCTCCATCAATGCCGGTCTTTGAAGCATTTGACGCAGATTTGATGTATCTAAAAATAACGAAGTTTGTTGGATTAGCAAGCACTTGTTTATTGTACGCCCAATGAATTATGGTTCAAATCTGACAAGTGTTCCATCATTTTCCTTGCATAAATTACAATATATTTCGTCGTCCATTAACGTTCAGGCTTACACAATAGTAAAACAAACATAAACAAATGCTTAATTTGTAACAACCTCTATTATGTAAAAGCGAGTAGCTATAATCATGACCACGTTAGCCTTTAGGTCGCCTATACAAGGTCATTTGCTGGTTTATAACTGCTAGTATAATGGGGTTGTCACACAATGGTTTTGATGATTGCATGTGATACGATTTTACGGCAATTTCACAATCAATGCATATAAATAGGTCAATATTATCGCCAGGTCTCTTTGTTACTCAAATTCAGAATGCTTGTCGACTGATGGCTACGATCAAAAGCGGTTTTGCTTCTGGCTTCAATCTCATTTTCTCCATAATTAAACATGCGTCTTGATCTCTGGACATTTTAACTCCGCTACTTGGAGGACTATTGAAATCTGAAAATCTACTCTCAAAGTTTATACCTATTCAATCAATCTTCATAAAAATGTTTTTGATATTGACTATATCTTTTATTTAACTAGTTTAAATATGACTTATATGACTAGTAATGCCAAGTAACGAGAGCAATTGTGTCGAGCGTCAGGTAGGTACTGTGGCGACTGCCGGGAGATAGCTTCAGAGGAGGAATAAGTAGAGCATAGGTACTTCTTGTATGTTTATTGCCCAGAGGCCAGACTAAGACTAACTACTACATTTTATTTCTTTGACGGATGTCACACGTCTTATTCGAAATATAAAACAACTTTACTTCTTAAATCAGTGGCCAGGCACCGATAGTGAAGGTACGACCTTCACATTTCCCGCCGTCTCGGGGTGAACGAGGGACATTCGTCTTACTAAAGAGACACTAGACAGAACTACTCCTGCCTAACACATCATAAGTCCCTACCTATGCAGGGATACCCATACATTTATACCCAAATGGTCTCTTGCTAAGAGATAACCAGGGTCAGGACATGTGCGAACACTAGCCTATGGCATATTACGTGATCCGACATGTTGTCTGACATTGGCTTTGCCTTGAAAAAACCCCGCTAAAAAGGCAAGGCACCAACTTAAGGTGGTTGCAGAGGAAACAAAACTAGACATTCCACGCTAGATGGCGCTGGGAAGCAAGATTTGTAGTTTTTGTGTATTATTTCGTATGTTACTTTAATTTGAAGTAAAATTTGTATAGTGGCGAGTCCGCGTATTAGTCTTTTATTCATGTAGTATTAGTAGCACGTCATAAATTGTTTTATTCTCCCATGTGTTGGCAATTTGTGAAAAATCAGCAAGTACTCACACTAATAGACACTAATTGTGAGTGTGTGCGGGTGATTCATTCATTAAAGGGTCGCGTATCATCTGTCAGTTTGATAGTAAGCGCTGAATAAATAAGCAGGCATGATATTTGATTTTGATGATGAAGTAAAGATGCACCTCTAGCACAACTGTGACACGCAACTCTTTCTCGCGCGAAAAATATTTCCTATCTCTTGCTTTGCGGTACTGTAGGAGACTGATGGGCGATGCTATGTCGCGTGACAAGAATCGTGAAGCCTAGTTGTATTAGACGGGCTGGATTGTCAAAATAAATAATGCGAAGAAATTACAAATCTCTGGCAGTTCTAATTTTTTAAGTATGTGGTGAAATTAAATGAGTATTTTTGTTGGGTTTCTGTTCTGATATATTGTGATTCTGATTTGTGATGTTATTGAGTTTGTCCTAAGTTTTTCTGAATGATAGATTGGGTTACAGCAAAAAGGGCCCAATTTTAGGACACATATTTTGTTGAAAAATATTTTCTCATTTTTGTTACTTTTTGATTAGAACTAAAGAATACATTTGATTAACTTGCCCGTTTAAGAACTAGAGTGGTCCTAAGTTGCCATAGAATTACTACGTAGCCTGGGACTAGGTACTTGTACTATCATCCATTCTGTGCTGGGACTTAGAAATTTACGATGAAACAAAAACACAAGTATACTTCTGTTTTTTATTACTTAATGACAAGATCGGGCCCTTTTTCTATACTCTGACCTGATATACAAAAACCCGACATCAAGTATAGTAGGTACTGATTAGGGTTGGGATTTTCGTGATTCTAAATCGTGGTTCCACGAAGTCTCTAATTGTAAAAATGTTCAGTCTAAAAATATATAACTACTAATAGAACTACTACTAACTGAGCGCAGCACCAGTTGTTTGCGCCACGCTTCACGACCCCGAGCTAGCTCGCGCCATATAAAAATATATGACAATATATTGTTATTATATACAGATATGGATCTTAGAACCACCAACTACAAAATAAAACAATTTTTGTTACGTGTAGGTTTTATTATATACCTAGTGTTTGCGTGAGTTGTAGACGTCGCTTTAATTCGAAATGGTGTATACGTTGTAATATTATTTTAGGCAACACGCATGTTTTGTAGAAAATTATAAGTTTCTGCAGCTTTTCTTGGATGAAGCCTTCATCTGTTTGAACTTTAATTGACATTATTTTTGTTGATAATTCAATGAAGGAAATCATCTTGCAGTAATCCCTTTTGATGAAGCTCTAAGCTGGTATGGCCTTGAATCTGTAATGAAATTATTTATTACGTCACAAAAATGCCGGCAATGGAAACGGCTGTATGCATGTCCTATCTTACAGAGTGTTAGGGTAATTAGTGTTATTACAGGAGGTATCCTTCAAGGAGGAAACTTAGTCACTGAATCGATAATTCCCAAAAGTTTTGGTTTCCCACACCTATTGAAAAACATGGGTAGGTCTTGGTATCAATTCAGTCAGAGAGAAGAAACTACCTATATGAACCCACTATGAACAGCTTTGTTTTTTTTTCATCACCCAAAGCGAGCGATTGCGTTCAGTTTTTGTGGTTGGTTACGGTTGTCATCACGCCATGCTTGTCTTCGCCTAAAAAGAAAATAGCGCGAGACACCTCTTTCACGGCAGGACGCTTCGATTTGTAATGTTTTCAAACACAATACTTTCCCCGCAATTTCTGACCCATGATATCGCAATATCGTTTAGGGATCACTATGTCCTGAGTTCACATGTTTATTATTATTATATGCACGTTTCATTATTCACACTTTGCATAAAGTAAAAACTCACGAAACGAAAAAAAATTAACAAACATGATTCATTTTATACGAATTTCCACAATTGACATGACAGTATTGACACAATTCATTATTTCATTCACAAGATTTAGTGCGTTCGAAATCTGTTCCACTTTTTTTTTATGAGCAAATAAACACAATAGGTATCTTTAAAATCCAAATGTTTCCAATTATTTGTTACATGTTAATGAAAGCTGTAATCATTTAAAAATAAACTGTTATGCATTCATATCGAAACATCAATTTAAATTTATTATCCCAAATCATAAGTTAAGTAGTATTATATTTCAGAACGCACTGTTCATGAATAGCTTTACGTGCGCTTACGTTTGTATATGTGTAAAAGCAACGCACACATACATATATGGACAATAGTTCAACGGGTTTTAAAGCTTTAATAACTTTATAATTGTATGATTTATAGCAAAACTGATTTCCTTGGCGAGTATAAGATCGCTTAAAGATTTTTTTAAGAATGTTTAATAACCTAAAGCCATAACCGCCTAAGTGTGTATTGATCAAACGATTTGTATGAAAGTGACACCTCTGCAACCACCTTAACTACCCCCAGTGTCATTCGACTTAATATACTAAAACATCGACCATTCGATACAATATCAAAAATGATAGATCTTAACAATTTAATCGCCTGGAGTAAAACCGGCCTAAATAAATTGTCTCGAATGTTCGCACCTTAACTGCCTGGAGTATGACATATGACACACGTCGCATGCCCCAAACAGTTGTACCGCGGTATATCACTGCCCTTATATTAGATGCTTGAAAACATTGTCTATGACACTCGCTTCAAACATCCATATAGGACTAACAAATAGTGATACCCATCTACCACTAGCTTTATATTAGAATCCTGGCGCATATATATTAAATATGCCCCAGCATTCTGTACCAATCCTAAATAAATACCTGGAATAAATATTTTTAATTTATTCCAAGTATTTGTACCAATAGAAATAAAACTGTTACCTTATAATTGATTTCACGACCATAGACAACGGCATAACACGTCATATTGACATGTCAAATGCCATGCCATTGTCAATTCGTGAGATCAGTCATAAATAAAACACAAAAGTTATTCTTTATTAAAATTCCTACCTATTTCCAATTAATAATTAAAATTAATTATAATATATATTAATACATCAATAAAATAAAAATCTTCAGTCTGCAGTCGGCCCAATGCAGGCTGCATGAAGTCCTTGGCCAAGACCTCATGACCCTGCCGCCTCTGGAGGATGAATGCGCGAGGCATTCAATCACACCAGCAGCTGAAATCCCAAGGAACTGGGACAGCTATGGCCCTTGCAGTGTCGAATTACATGAAAAAGAAAATCATATTAGTATACACAAATTAAAATGCTGGAAATAAAGTATTATAAATAATTATTGGAGACCTGAGAAAGCAATAAATTAAAATTATATCAAGTGAAGGTATTGAAAGTGCAATAAATTCAAAATGCAATTAATTCAAAGTGCAATAAATTTATAGTGCAAGACATTAAAAATTGGACTTCCTATTGTAACATCTAAGTACAGTCTGCCTGGATTAAATATTGCTGAAAAATAATTGTGTTATTATTTACACCCTAGAAATATAGAACTGTTTTATATAAATTATAATTAACGATTAAAGAATCTCTTTAATCTGTTAACATGAATCATTACATTCTTGGCACGACCATTAGGAGTGAGTCTTTGCACCACATAATTCAATGAAGACAATCGGTGGATTATCTTATAAGGTAATAATTCAAGCAGAAAAATGATTATTTGTAGGACCTTACTAACATCTAGAACTATTATACACCTAACATAATTATTATGAGACCATTATTTACATCCTAATAAACACATATTCTACAAATTATTATGGATCATTATTGCCTGATAGAAGCGTAGCGTTTCGTCCGATGTCCACGGTGTCCAGCGGCGCTCTTCAGTGCTTGAGCGGCTCTCCACGCTCATGCACCCTGTTCCTGATGTTGCATCTTCTTGACGAGCACTTGGTCCTGCACAGCACATATTAATCAAATAAAATTTTACTAGCAACATATTGTATAATTAGTGATAATGGCTGAACTTGAAGGCTTCCACTCTTTAAGAACATTTGTTACATCATTTGACAACAGTGAAACTGAATGTTTCTCACTGGTAAAATTCCATATTTTCACTGACAATTGCTTGTCTGATGTCAACAACGTGTGCTTCAAGCGTAAAGAAACGAATTAATGATGATTCTTGCGACTTTTGCCGTCGATGATAACATCCTTGTACATGATTTCTTGGCTCGACGGGAATTCGTTGTTTAACTTTAAACTAACATCCTAAAACGATGTCTGATACTATTCTGTAATGCGGGTCCCGAACAATTAAACCGCAACCGCCATTTGTGATTATTTTATTCGTATTTTCTCACTTGGGCCATTAATTAAAAATCTCCAACGTCGGAAAAGCCATTAAAAGTACTCGTCTCCATTTTCGTATGGAATCCAAACAAATCAAATGCACAAACAGATTAAAATCGCACGAAATGAAAAATGGGTGATTAATAATTTCAATGATTGATAGACTGATTATCGCTTAATATCACCCGATCCTTTGCCACCTTCGCTTCTGTACGGCTTCTATACAAACCGCAATTGTAATACGTGCGCTTTTTCTTCTTGTGCGCTTATTCTTTATACTATATCGTCACTCGTATATTGGCAGCTCGTAATTGCAATACATGCACTTATTCTGCTTTTTCTGCGAACAAAAATTATTGGGAGTGAGGGAACTTATTAATACTCGCGTGACTCTAGTTATAAACTTTCGCACCTCCACCAAGTGTGGCGACTGCCGGGAGATAGCTTCAGAGGAGGAATAAGTAGAGCATAGGTACTTCTTGTATGTTTATTGCCCAGAGGCCAGACTAAGACTAACTACTACATTTTATTTCTTTGACGGATGTCACACGTCTTATTCTAAATATAAAACAACTTTACTTCTTAAATCAGTGGCCAGGCACCGATAGTGAAGGTACGACCTTCACACAGTACTCTAAATTGTCAAACATTGCAACAATTAAGGCTTCTTCCACTATATACAATTAACACAAATAGGAATTGACTTGGCGTATCTTATATTTCCTCTTCCCTTAATTAGTTTTGTGCGTGAGTTTTGACAAATTCGAGTAGATTTTGAAACAAAAATTATCAATGAAAATTTCAAACTATAGGTTACCAATAAATCGCAATGGCCGTGTTAAGATGTCTAAATCAATCAGCATTTTTGAACGGATAAGGAGCCTTATATCATTTCGGCTGTACATTACCATTACTTTTGGCATAATGTTAAAATAAAAAATTTTAACAAAAAATAGAACCGACTTCAGTAAAACTAAAAAGCCAAAAATAACCCGTTCAAGTACAGATTACCTTTGACTCACCCTTTGAAGTCGATCCCAAACCACTCAGTTATTATATTTATATTTTATAGTTTACGTGAGGTTTGGCCCCGACTTCAAAGGGTGAGTCAAAGGTAATCTGTACTTGAACGGGTTATTTTTGGCTTTTTAGTTTTACTGAAGTCGGTTCTATTTTTTGTTAAAATTTTTTTTTTTTGCTTTTTAGTGATTGTTAAAAACACTTATGGCAGGGTGATCAGGGAGGTCTTGAAGGCGTGCATCTCGTTTGAATTATCTCCTAACTCCTAACCGTTGAGGAGTTGTAACTTCCATCATTAGCTCAGCATTGGAAGATGATGACTACCATATGCAAATACTTAAATAGTTTTATAAAATATGTGAAAAATATTATAAGTGCCTATAAAATTTCAGGAATTCCTTCGATTCCTCATGGATCTCGTCATCCGATCTTCACCAAAATTTTATGGGACCAACCTTGAGATGTCTTTTCATGAACCTAAAAAGAATTTTCCAAATCGACTCATAAATGACGGAGTTCTGAGGTAACAAACATTAAAAAAAAAAAAAAAAAAAAAAAAAAAAACATACAACCGAACTGAGAACCCCCTCCTTTTTTTGAAGTCGGTTAAAAAATTGGGCAAGTGCGAGTCCGACTCGCGCATGAAGGGTTCCGTACAAACACTTTTCATCCTTGAGTGGTTAAGTTAAGTTTGCACCTGGTATGTATAGCGCCCCATACAAATGAGGTGCAAAGTTAACGCAACCAACCCGTTTGTTGTATGGGAGCCCCCCTTAAATATTTATTTTATTTTATTTTTAGTATTTCTTGTTATAGCGGCAATAGAAATACATCATCTGTGAAAATTTCAACTGTCTAGCTATCACCGTTCTTGAGATACAGCCTGGTGACAGACGGACGGACGGACGGACGGACGGACAGCGAAGTCTCAGTAATAGGGTCCCGTTTTTACCCTTTGGGTACGGAACCCTAATAAAAAAGGAAAAATTAGACACCTACCTACTTTTCGGCCATTTAAAACATTTTTATATTGGCCTTGATATACGTAAACGACGTCATTGGCGAAATACCTCTTGCTAAGATCTGCAAGAAGAGAAAGCCACAAGGAAAAAAACTTATTACCGTTGCGGTATGGATCAACAATTACATTTTGTAAGTAAATAATGAAGAGAAAGATTAGGTGAACTTTCTACTTAACTATTAGACCTTGATAGGATTGTAGAACTAAAGCACCGGGAATTCTCGGTACCGCTGTGCTAAAATTTCCTGCTTCTGCAGGCACTACTTGATATTAATTCATATGGTAACGTAGCCACAGCCTTACTTTATACATGCCGCTCCGGATGACGCAAGAAGATTCCCTCTCATTATAGTTAGGAAAGTGTGGGATAATCTGCCATATATCGTCTGACGATAACTTAACGGCCACTTACGAGATTATTTGTAGCGTTCGCTCGTCGGTTATTCGTGTATTGAATATAGTCTCATGATTATTTCAGCTACGATGTAAATGTTTATATTGAAGCGAAAAATTTAAAAAAATATGGGGACGATGGTGCCGATCATAAGGTCAGAATCTCATTATAAGAAATGAAGTAGATGGTTGAAAAGTGCAATGTCTTGAGCACAGTTTCGGTGGCCTAATAGGTAAGATGCCCGTGTTGGCGCGGAAAGCCGTTGGAAATGCGGGTTCAAACCGCCAAAGCATCATATTTTTAAATTTTTCGTTTCAACATAAACATTTGGCTTACGGTAGCGTTACGTTACTACTTTAATAAAAAATAACTTCAAAAACTAAAATTAGACTCCTAATACGCTCTTAAAAGTATAACACAAGAAGATATTATCATCTGAAATGGTTATGTGTGTGAAATTTAGAATATTTATCGTTTATTAAATATACATAAATGTATCTAATACGCTATACATTCGTAGCGATGCTCAGAGGAGAACCGTGGTCGTGGTCGTATTACAGCAAGCATACTCTATACTATTGAAGCATAAAATTAGAGATAATATTTGTTATCTACTGCATAGTTTGCTAAAATGTCAAGTTAAACAAGATTTATTTAATGTTATTCCACTGAAGCGTGGTGGAAAGTTTTTATATTTTTATTCCGAATTCGTTGCCAAGTTTTTAGATTTCAATTCAATTCACAATTCTTTTTAATAGTATCCATCTTCTGATGTTTACTGTAGATAATGACTGATGCGTTTACTTGCATTTTTAGAAGTTCCTTAAATAATATATTCGGTCGTAAATACATAGGTTTTCCGTAGGTTCATCCCATACCCCCCCTAAATAATTATTTTAAGGCATTGATCCCCTAAAAGTGGCAATTAACAAGTGAAAGTTTTTATTAAAATGCATTTTCTCAAGTTGAAATTTATAGCAAGTATATTCGCGGTCCAAGTGGAAGATCTCAAAGACCTAACAAGCGAAGACAAGCGACTCACAAATTATTTAGATTATCTATACATAAGCACGCAGTGTAAAATTTTCGCCACCTTTTGCACGATTTTACTTTTGTGCAATAAACATTATGTACATAAATATGGGCAATGTTTAATTTTTTTAAACTTTTAGGGTTTTATAACAAAGATCCACTTGTCGTTTTACTCTTTTAAATCTTCTCAAACGACCTGCAATACGTAAATAGAATGGCTTTGGAGATACCTCGGCATGGCATAAAGATATTTATTTGAATGTCGTAACGCGAGACGCAGTGATGTTACGTCGATACATTAAGCACCACTTATGTTCCGAGGGTGGGATCTAAAAGCTTTTCCCTTCTTTATTTCAGGAAAAAGTTAAATGAGCAGAGAATCAAAGCCAAATAATGTGGTATTATTTTTAAATGACTCTGGCGTTTTTGTTACTTAATACTTTGCGAAGGGAAGGGATAATGATGTTGTTTTTGTTGGCTTTGTGAAAGCGAATGGGTTTTGTCAGAAAAGTATCATGTGTTTAATTTAATGGATCGTAGGCAGGGATCAAAGTATGACCATGACGTTGGTCTCAATGTCATATGGTGAAATGACTGGGGACGCTCCATCCTCAGTTTTTGCAAAAGCACCCATACCTCGATACATATATATGTATACACCATGCAGTGGCTCTGAAATGAGCTTTAAACCTATTTTTATTTTTCATCCCTCATATATACGCCATTTCGTAAAATAACGAAGAACTGACTCACAAAATCTCACGAGAATCTGTTGAGAAATACGACAACACGGAAACCGGAATTTCGGACTTACGAAATATTATTTATCAAGCCGAGTCAACCTTATTGTACTTACACAAAACATGAAATACCTTATGAAAAAAAATACTACAAAGGTGAACTTATCCCATTACGGGATATTTTCCAGTTAATCTTTCAGTAAACTTATCACTAGATTTTTTTCTTGTTTGCAATATTTGCAATCTTTCATGTTTATTGGAGCGGAGCGAGCGAAGCTCCCATGGATCGACTCGAATGGACTTTGTAACAATGCGCATATCTCAGCGAGTTCTCAACCGATTTTAGAATTTTTTGTTTTAAAATGCAAAAATTAAATTTCGCTAGGTCGTGACGAAGAGAAAATTGCAAAAAAAAAAAAAGAAAAAAAACTCCGCTCCAATCTATGGTGCAAGCTTAGCCGGTGGCTGACTCTGCATCGACCTAGTTGGAGCGAAGCTCCCATGGATCGACTCGAATGGACTTCGTAACAATGCGCAGATCTCAGCGAGTTCTCAACCGATTTTAGAAATTTTTGTTTTTAAATGCACAAATTAAATTTCGCTAGGTCGTGACGAAGAGAAAATTTCGAAAAAAAAAAAAAAAACTCCGCTCCAATCTATGGTGCAAGCTTAGCCGGTGACTGACTCTGCATCGACCTAGTAAACTGGAGAGTACCTACGAATAGTGTTTCGCACAAATACGATTTGACGACTTCCAACCCCAAGCTGGATTCCGCAAGGGACCGAGACTCCAATGAAAATCCTAGTCTGCCTGCCTAATGTCAACACAATCCACATTTTTGGGAATTTATTCGAACCTATCTATGGTTACGGCAGGTCCTCGCAATGTGTTGACATTCAACGATTGCCCATGAAACAAGAATACAAACAACGCGGTTTGGTTTGAGTTTGCAGCTCGCAGCAGTTCTTAAGTGCTTCTGTTGCGGTTGCAAGATTAATGTCTAGTTTCTGAAGCACTTAATTATGGCCTTTTGTAATCTTGTCGTAATACTTAAGTGGTGGTTTGGCTGTATAGGACGGTGGCGCTACCAACAGCTTTCATCATGTGGAAATAATGTTCATAAGTCATATATATGCATTATTAAATGTCAGTAGCAGTATGTGAACAACCATCTATTACAAAACATTGTGTACCGGGATGCTGCTCAATCCAGCGTTCTTCTTCTGAAATGAATATTGAAATGTTTTAAATGAAACGTATTTTTAATTGTGTGGTAGTAGTTAATATTTGATTAGTGTTTTGAAAACAAATTTTCACTACGCTCAATGCCGTTATTATCCAGTCTCTCGAACACTGTATGGAGGGAATACAACACACACACTTGTTATTTGACTTGCCAAAATTAATATTACGAGTAAATCCACGTCGTGATATTTAATTTAGTACAAATGCTTGTTAACTTGGTTCGCCGTATCACCAGTATAATATCCTGATAAATATACAAAGGTATCGTATTTAATTTCCCCATACAGAATAGTTATTTTGTGAAAAGAATCCATCAATCAAGCCCTCCAATGGATGTCGACAATCGGCATACGTAAACAGAGTTTTTGTGTCGTCACCAAACGCATCAATAATTCCACGGCTATCAATTTTATTCATAGCTTTTTATAATGTAGGTATAAGTATATTACAAGTATGCTGGAATTTGCTGGCGGCTCTGCCACATAACAAAAAAATATTTAGGTATAGTCCATGAGCTCTTTACTGCAATTCGGGTTTAGGTGAAAGCTGAGAGGTTTATCTGGATCGCGTAAGGGTGAACGAGACAGGCATAAAACGCGAAGCGCTTTCTGTCAGCTCACGCTCGGGTTTTTGTTTTCAGTGCTACACTACACTAAAGTTTCAGCGCCATTTCCAATTCTTTTGTTATATCCTCATAATCAGATACATCTTCAGAAAAATACCTGTAATATTTATTAAATCACTGTATACAATTTGTGTACACTGTAGTTTTCCCATCATAAAAGGCCGAAGGGAATTTGTTAACGTCAAAGAGGCCACTTTCGTTTAGGGCCAGTTTTTGGGGACAACTACAGGACGACGTATTGTGTACAGTGATAACTAAATGGCTCACGAGCGTTTTGATCGCTCCTTGACATATGTTATGAATAAATAACATTATCAAAAAAAAAAACTTTAGTTGATGAGCTCATGACAGAGCGCTTGTTGCGAATTGTGATGGAATCCAAAAATAAGATTACTTATATTTGTCTATATTTCGTAACACAAGGGAACGAGCAGTTGAAACGCTCCCGAGCCTGACCCAAATGTGAATGAAATGAATTGACATTTTGGAAGGTAGAAACTTACAATTAATGACTATTGATCTGATTTAGAAGATACAAGAAAAAAGTGGAAGCGGCGCCAGTTTGTTACCTTATCGCCTTACTGTAAGTTTGCTTTTAACGCAAAAAGCGTCTCGAACGACAATGTTATTTATACGAGAAAGGTAAACGCGGTCGGGGGGTTCTGTTCCGTTGGAAACTTACACTTGAGGATCGGATAGAAAACGTTCGCGTTTGTCTGTTATCTCGATTTATCCAAAGCTTTTCTCCTCGTTTCAAAGACAAAGCGTCCACGGATCTCGACAGGCTTTCTTATTGATAGAGCATGTGTGCATCTTATTCTTAGTGTGTTCTACTACTACTACTAGAATAAAAAGATTAGGCTTAGGCTGTTTGTTACTGAAGCTGAGCGGAGAGTAATGAACTGATCAGGTCGCGCTTTTGTCAAGCCCAAAAGAGGAATGCATTTTAATTTGAGGAACGTTAGGTCCATTTTACACATCTCGGCTCTCGGCTGCGCTTCCGTCCTTCATCCAATTAGGTAGAAGCAGCTTCGACAAGGAAGCTGACAGAAAAATCAGGTCGAGCTGGGCAGCATAAGGAACTGGGGCTGTGGCGACTGAAATATGTGACGCAGCTTCCCAAATGTCCATAATCTTCGACCAGTGCGTCCTTCCGGTTCTTATTAACAGGGCCGAGACGTGAACACGAAGGTTTACATTAGTAAACCTTCGTCCACAAATTCCAAGATTATGCTCCGAGATTCTATGAAAGGCAAAATCAAAAACCAGGATAATATCCAACGGAGAACCAAGGTACTTAACCAACATAGCAGTAAAGATAAGCAAGTTGAAGTGGCAGTGGGCGGCGTATATTTGTCGGAGAGCCAATGGTAGATGGGGCTGACGAGTTCTGGAGTGGAGACCACGAACGACTCGCCCTGTGGGACGGCCCCAGGTGGACCGACGATCTAAAAAGAGTCACGGGTAGAGAATGGATGCGGAAAGTGGAAGACCGGAGGTGGACCGGTTGGTGGTGCGAATTAGGAAAGGCAGGTAGAAGTCCAGCAGTAGAATTTGGGTTGATGATGATTAAGATGATGATGAACTTCCTTTAAATTACAATGAAAATCAACTTCGCGCATTGAAAATTCACTAAAAATTCCAAAAGTTCGCGCAACGAATCTCTACTTCTCGCCCACGGGTAGTAAATCTACACAAGACAGATATAGAGGACACAGAGGGCTCTTCTTCGTTAATATTTAATGCAAATGGTTGAGTGGACGACATTTACTTGCCCGACACAGCTATTACTTGTGCTTTTATTTTTTTTCTGCTGGGATTGTTTTTATTTTTATACATTTTCATTTCTCGTGTTCTGAAAGTAAGCCAAAGTAATTGTATAACTTTACAGTTTTTTTTTATTAACATTACGTATTCTGTTTGTATAATCTGTATTGCGTCATCAGTAAGTAGAAAACCCTCGATAAACAATTTACTATTTATTGCAAATGTAACGCCACTCTTCTTTAAAGCGTTAATCGATTCTGTATCGTAAGTATTAAATGATTAATTTGTTTATGTTTATGTCTGTGAATGTTATTATTTAACGTCACTGATGGTGTTGAAACTGGTGATTTGACGTCTAACTAGAAAAATCTAATATTGTATTGAAAATCACTTTTCTATGGAGAGGAGTCAATATATCAGGAACAATCTTGACAGCATGATGGATTTGTATGGGCCTGTGGTGTTACTTGTTTTTTTGGCAAACATTTCTTTGTCCGCTCATCACGCTGAAATATGGCTGGACAGATTTTAATCAATTTCGGAACAGGAATAGCTGGCCATTTAAAAAATCCTTTTTTACCCGACCCGGGTATCTTCTAGTCGAATAAATGCTCATATATAAACACATCACACTATCAAGCATCAAATGTGAAATGTATTTAAGTAATTCATGTTGTAAGTAATATTAATTAGATTCATTTCATGAATAATTAATTATGCGCATATTTTAAATTGACACAAAATTAACAACTGTAAGCAATTTACGGTACTTATTCATATTTATTTTTCGTTTATTTACTGAATTCGTTTTACTGTGGGTGTGCGCACGTTTCACATTCATTAATGTTATACAATTTAAAAATAATATGCAGGGTTTATGAACGGTAACGATATGAGTAATTATTGACGTCAGTACTTACTGAAACCTACTTACCTTTTTCAACTCGGAATATCTAATTGATGTTATTAATTTGTAGATGTGTTGAAGTTATGCATTTTAGCTTTTAACCTTTATTTAAAAAAGTGCATGTTTGTGAATCTTTGTAGCTGTTCGTTTAATATAAGTTCTACTGGATGAGTTTAATTAAAATCCCGTAATGTATTGATTTCAGAAATCGAATAAACGATTTTATGATTGATTGACGTTAAATTACAGCTTTCAGAACAAAGAGATCCGGTAGTTACAAGAGACATGAGAGACAAAAGTTGGTATCATCATCATTTAAAGTTGGTCTGTCGAATAAAATTTAATATGAGTAATAAGCTTTCTTTAGTCTGTTTGAAATATCTTGTCAATTAATTACGTATCAACAATTCCAATATTTTGCATATCTTATCAAATAAGCATTTGCAATAGAAAACAATTATGCAGACTCTAAAAATACAAACACAACGCGAGTAACATTATAAAAATAAAACGTTGACATATGACTCAATGATAAGGTAACAGATACGTATAACATGATACATCGCCCGTAAAAGAGTGTTGGAAGTAACTTTTTTATGCCTGGACTAAATCCGAGCCATAACGAGCCGATGAGACGACTGTAAAGTGGATTATATGGATCATTTCCATCGGCCATTACCCCGCTTGCTTGTTAAACTATTGGACCGAATTTCAGTCACGAATTGCAAGGGAACATGCAACAATTTGCCATACTGATTCCATATAAAACATAACAAAGTATTGTACCAAATGTCACATGATATTTAAAAACACTATACGACGTTAAAAAAACTCATTGTAGGTAATAAATCCATGTAAACGTACCGGGATAAAAATTTATATGGTAAATCTCAATTTATCTTTGTATATTGTTTCGCATGAAGTATTTAATTTAACACTAGGCCGACATTAGGCTCAAATCAATCGTGCCCCGAAAACGCTGCGCTTTGATAATTACCAATGTGATTATGACACTACGAACTACAGAAATGGGAGCCAATGTGAGACGTGTCAACTGAACTAGACGCTCGTTACATAGAAAAAGTCGGATAGGTGTGACGTCACAAATGCGCCCATGAACTAATAAGTTAGTGTTAGTGTGCGTTTTTTGTAAGTGCTTGTAAAAACTAGAAACAAATCTAATGCAACGTAGTCTTTAAAATACTGCGTTTACGATTTAGTTGTCCTACATTTATGTTTACGTTTATGTGTGAAAAATTTAACACTATAATCAATTTATCTCACGTTCTTTAAAGTAGACTTTAGCGTTATTGGGAGCATACTCATCATAAACTTTACTTTTTGAGTTTGCGTTTATGATCAATTATAACTAAAATAATGAGGAATTCTAACTTCATGCATGTTCCCTATTCAAACTTCGCCGCCGCCGGCGCCTGTTACAAAGTTATAGGTAGTGTTTTAGGCAACTCTGTAGCCCTTTACTGTCCTGTTAGTACCTACTTGATGATTAATGAAATACGATTAATACTTACTGGTATTGTCACAGAGATATTGAAGTATATTGTGGATCAAATACCTACATATTCAACTGTGCTTCGCAATTCCGAAGGCAATCAAATATTTTCCATGTCGTAAAATGATTAACCTAATGAGCCGACTCCGTTGCAGCTTAGCCAACAATTCTTTCGTATGTTCGGATGTTTGGATTTTCGTATTTCCGCCTGTTCTCACCTAGAGGTAGCAATTTTCTTATCGATTAAATTTTTCGAATTGTTCAAAATGGTTGAAATACGGAGGTCGACAGCATAAAAAATTACAAATGGCAGCTATTTTCAAACAAACACGACAGGTCTAGAGGTTTACTATTTTTTACGAGGTCTCTGAGTGGACGGTCTCTGACTAGGTATATGTATGTAGAAAGCTCAGATCAGATGGGTAAAGAAGATGTACATCAGTTAGGTATAATATCAGTCTTTACGAATACTGGCTCACCTCAATTCTGAAATTTAAAATCCATTAGAAAACAAAAAATTAGAATCTCAACCTCGTTAAATTGAATAGCCAATACCCATTAGGTAAGTTAGTCCGAATGTTTGACGCTATTTTGATCTGACTCGTGAAAGCATGACAGTCCCAGTAGCAAACATCTGCCGCAAATACCAGTACAGTTATGCCTTTGTTGGCAATTTAACTACCAACTTGTGGCATCAATGCCAAACAAAACCTCACAAACTTTCCCCTATCATCTAATTAGTCGACTCTCGCTCCACAAAACTGATCTTGGGACGAGAAACTTGCCAGATTTATTATTTAGTCCTTCGGAGAATGATACTGTTCGGGTTTCTAGAGCTGATGTTTGAACGCTTAGATTGGATCGTTAAAGTATTAAGGGAAAGCTTAGTCTGGAGACTAGATGGAAGGTCTAATATTGATAGTAGGACCCTATAGGTACTTTATTCAATATACATTTTCAACTAGCGGTATTTTCAGTGGTCGCAAAGCGAATATATGTAATAGGTGCTCAATATTTATCATCCCCGGGGGATTTCGGTGCACGAATAATATTAAGAATAGGCAGACAGTTGGCAGTCAAATAATATAAGAATAGGCAGACAGTTGGCAGTCAAATAATATAAGAATAGGCAGACAGTTGGCAGTCAAATCATTCGTGCACTGAAAACCCCCCGGCGTATATCCATCAGTCAAGGTACTTATTATATCTATGACTGAAAACTCATTTCCGATTGTATTTCGTAGATAACTATTATATACTTAAATACGTTTAAAACAGCAAAGTCCTGAAATGAACATTCTCAGGATTTAAAACTGGTTATAGCTTCTTAGGTCCATTGGAAACATCATTGCGTACGTATGATAGTAATGGTTTAAGATTCTAAACGTCATTATACGACTATATCATAACAACGTTTATTTGAATAACTAATTTTTCATTACGATAAAATGTATTTGTATAAAGAGTAGTATCTTCGCAAAATGTTTACCTACATTAAACCCGACGTCAGGTGTATCGCGAGGTCGAGCAAGATCGCTCTTGTGCGGAAAACTCCATTTCCAATCTGTTAAAACAAACGACATGTGTCATGTGTCGGAACACCGGACCTGCCAGCGCTACACTCTCGCCACGATTGCCACATGCCAAGAACTGACCTAAATAAACACCAGCTCAACTAACTCTCGCACAAAGGTGTTTTAGGAGCCCGTGTGTCCTCCGACCGCTGTCAGATACAGAACACCAAAATGTTTAAGTTAAATGCTTTCGCTTTGGGGAATTATTTTCTGCTTCACAGTTCAATTCGGAACGACCAAACGCAAACAAAACACTTATACCTAATAGAAATTTAACTGTTGGGTCATTGCTTGAACCTTTCAACCACCTAACTGTCTTGGACATATTTTTGTCGAAGTGTCGGGTGATTTTCCCGGACTTTTACGAAATGGTCCGAAATTGCGTTATCATCATTCAGACTTTCTGTCAAAAAGTCCACTACTCCAATAATCATCCAGTATATTTAAAAACCATATAATAGTACGATGATATATCGAAATTTCTTCGAGTTTTAATATTAATATAGCGGCAACATATCGGTGACATCAAAATAAAGTTTATAGAAATCTGTCATGTGCGGAAACGTATCGAACATCAAACGTTATCCTAAATAAGGTATAGACAGTAGAATAGTTTAATTAGTAAAGGCGTGTAAGAAGCGATATCAATATTTTAATGAAACCTAGTAAACTACTGACACTAGCGACTATTGAAAAATCGAAGTATAAAGATAAAACTCGGTTGTTAACAGTCGCAGATTTTTAATTATTATCATTAAGTCAGAAAAGCTCAGAAGAGTCAGATTTTAAATTCCGAGAAATATTACCTAATTTAAGTCATTTAGTCAGAAGCTCAGAAGAGTCAGAAGGTATCAATCTTAGAAAAATATATTTGTTCACACTCGGTTGTAAACAGTTGCAGATTTTAAATTCAGAGAAATATTAATTTCAGAGGAGCTCAGAAGAGTGAGAACTTGAGAAGGCATCTCACAAAATTACTTAAAATTGTTCAAATATGCCAATCACAGCTCAAATATTGACTATAATTGTGGTGACTATCAAAGTTGTGGTGTCGAACAATTTGTTGTTGAAAATATTAAGTCTGTTGTGTACCGTATATTTTCAACATGAATAAAGTAGTCTATAAAACCATGCCATTAACATGTGTAGTTTCATCCGCCACGAGCGTCTGCACTAGTATTTCGTGCAATGCAAATTTCGCGAGCCCATTTACGCCCGCCGCGCGCCGCCGTATGCACCATGTGTCACCTGTTACAGTGCTCCCATTTCACCGCAAGTAGCAGTCATTTCCATGCAAATGAAATTACGCAAAATAATTTTCCCAGCGACGGGATAGTGTTTGCAAATTGGATGAAGCCACACAAACATAAAACTGGACGATACCTGCAATGCAGCAACTTCGTACGCATCCTGTTAAAATATTTCATAAGCCGGCTTTAGCCTGGAGTCTGCAGGAACGGTTTTTATAAGCAAACCCCGCTTTGTAATATCGTTAATGTATGCCTGGGTGGATTCCGTAGGTACATTAGCATCCCAATTGTATTTTGTGATTCGTGACGTCATTAACAATAATAACCTTTATCAAGCAGATACATGACAGGCGTGCTTGTATTTGATGTTTCCCTTCATTATATATGAATTGAGAGGCTAAGAAAAGAAATGAGTAACATTTTAGTATTTGGGTTTAATGTGTTTCGGATTACGAGTGGCAAAAAGTCTGTCATATCTATTTATTTTGTATGAAAAATGCCAAGCTTTTACAATCCCAAAAAGTTAACAAAATACTAACCTCCGATTTTACTTTTATTAAGGTACTCATAATATTGTTTAAATTAAAATATTTGATTACGCTACTCTAGGTACTAATAAGTCTCATGATAGGAACGAGATTTGGCAATGGCCCTTCTGAAAGTCACGTATTCCTATTCTTGCTTTACGCATCTTACTTAGATTTATTACGTACTTAACTTACCACATAATGGATTATAACAGAATACTTAATCTTCATGCATGATACAACCACTCTTTATTTCTTTTTGCCTTTATTCTTGTGCACAAAATGAGCGGATAATCTTGCTCTCTGTCATACTGAGTAAGGTACAATTTAAAAATTCAGCTTGTTTTTCAGACAAACGCGCCACTTTTTAAAACGAAAATAGTTGCGTATTTCATGCAAGGATCGGCACAATCTTAAAGGATTTTGTTCTAATTTTAGAAGTATTCAGCGTTCGAAAAATCTGGGTTGAATCTTCCAGACTGATCCTTTGTAAGTATGTAATTTAGTCCGCTTTTAAGACGGGAAAGGAAGGGAAGTATTCGAAAGTAGGTTGCAATAAAAGTGACGATTCCCTACGGACACGTCACTCGCTCGTAACCGGGTTGGAATTTGGAATTCGCAACGTTAGGACAGGATAGTGTCAATGTTGGCAGCCTAGATAGCTTGGGAAATTTTCACGTATATGAGAGCGGATACCGCTTCCATACTTGATGTTTGTAGGTATATTTAGATTTATACTGACGTTTTCTTGTCTGTGTCGACACAGACATATCACTCTCATAATATATGCGTTTTGTATGACTTAGGAAAGTAAGGTACCTAAGGAGTTAATTTTTCCTTATAATCAATGTCTTTCTTTATATAGAGACTAGCAATTCCAATGGTTACATGTATTGGTGGAGTGTTATATTTCAGAAGAAAACTGATCATACGTTTTTTGGATTATATTTTAAAGAAGTACATTATAACTTAAATAAAATATAATATTAATAATTAGCAAATATAATAACTTCATGTCATACATACAAACTTGAAAATACAACCTTGTTATTACGCGTGCTGGCAATTAGGTAAATGGACACGAGTGACATAAATAATTTAACTCTTAGTTGTACGAAGTATCAAATACGGTACTACTGAAATGATACACGTCGAAATTAACTACTTGAGAAATAACCAAATTATGCTTAGTTGTAACCAAAATTATGCTAATTTTACATATGTAAGTACTTATTTGGTTACTAGTACAGTCTGACCTTTTTGGTCAGATTGTAGCACTCAGTTTTTCAGTCACTGTCCTCCGATTTATGTAACTAGCAGCTAACATTTGGACTACTGTTAACAAATCTTTTTTTTCAGTGCTTGGATTCGTTTTTTTTATTTAAGTGTGGTATAATTTTCCATACTGTATGCACTTAAGGATTTGGTCAAATATCAAACCGCTGCGCTATCGCTCCAGGAATGACAGTTTCACAACCTCCACATACAAGCTAAGCATTAATATTTACCGAACAAAATTGACTCTAAACGAATGCCAGGAAATTCACATAACCCGCTCATATCGCTAGTTGACTCTAGAAATTAAACTTGTGTTTGTCTGCAATCGTACCTCGCTACCAATTTCAGCCCGTTTGTTAAATTATTCAAATGTTATTAAGCCCGAAACTTACGGACGAACAGTTGCTGTTTGCAGTTCTCGTATGGGTAACTAAAGATAGTTATACCAATGTTTTTCTTCTGGCGTTTGTGTGTGTACGGCAACGTTTTGTACTAACAATGTTACTCGATCTTCATGTTAAACGGTGACCTAATAGTTTGAGTCGAGGTGATGCTGTAGAGTTTAGACACTACCTGTTTTGGGGCGCATCGCACAATAGAGAAGCATCAAAAGTAGAAATACAAGCAAGTAACTCAAAACGCGGAACGAAAATCACACACAACTCTGGTATAAATAAACCGGAGCCGAATTGGTAATACCTATAACATTTTTTTCTTTACTTGTTAACGATAGTGCTAGTACTTATAATTTGATTTGTTTAAAATAAAAACACTTTCGGTCGAGCACACTGGCTAAACAAATAACTAAGCGACGTCTATAAATATTGCTCACCTATTAAGGGTCTTCTCAAACTTACAATAAAATAATAAGCACTTAACGAGCGAAGACCTATCTTTATTATGGAATATAAACCCGTATGCATTATGCTAAAATGATAACCTTATATTGATAAAAGCAGGTAAAACTATAGCCTATAACCCACAATAACAAGTGCACGTATTGTTCGGTTATTTTTGCGGTTGGACAGCTAAAAGTGCGATAGCTGTTACCGGTCGCAATTCAATGAATTCGAGCTGGCAGTGTCCGCCGCACTGATTTGGCGCGGATAACAGATGAGCCAGCAAAACACATTTCTCTCCTCATAATATTTCCAAGTTTAATACTTATAGTATTTGAAAGTTTAATGTCTAGATTTATTTTTCAATACTTTAAATTTAAATATTGGAACTCGTAACTCAGAAATCACAAAAGAATGCTTATTAATAAAATAGCGACTTAGGCGTTGTACCCATAGTGTAAACCCCGTATTAAATTTAATACACGTAAAAATATATGATAAAGTTGTCAAAAATGCAATGTTAGTTCAATAATAAAGCAGAGTAACCAAATTTTCCTATAATTTTTACGCTATTTGTCGTTGTATTTATACAATACTAGCGACCCGCCCCGGCTTCGCACGGGTGCAATGCTAATAAATTATGCATGTATTATACATATAAACCCTCTTGAATCACTTTATTAGAAAAACCATATCAAATCCGTTTTAAAGATCTAAGCAAGCATATACATACATGAATAGGGACAGACAGACAGACAACAGGAAGCTACTTTGTTTTATACTATGTAGTGAAGTTACAGCTCGAGGGTGATTGATACTTCTCTATTTACGGCACTGAATCAAGTTATCACCCACACTGGCTCCGTTAAATCACGTGGAATCGCCCAAGTTGCTTGTTCGCAATCCCCGGTAAGTTCGGGGCACATGTTGCCGCTCAATATTGTATCTCCGTAGCGATACTGCGAGTTAGTAAGTGATATGAAGATTGTATACGTACAGTGTACTCGTATTGTGACAGCGAAATTTACTTTTAATTGTTAGGACTACTTAACAATTACAGATACGCATTAGCGTTAAATTACACACACGTGAAAAGCCCCATCTTATTAAGGATTTAATAGGAAAATGTGACTTTTACCATGGTAAGGCATAATTGATCACATCCACTTGCAATGACGTGTGTGAATCTTATTTTTTTTTAACATTACTTATGTTGAGCGATGATTGAGATATTTACAGCACTGAATCAAGTTATCACCAACACTTGCTCCATTCAATCACGCCCAAGTTGCTTGTTCGCAATCCCCGGAAAGTTCGCAACACATGCTGCCGCTCAATAGCGTGTCTCCGTAGCGATACTGCGAGTTTGTAAGTGATATGAAGATGTTACAGTGTGCTCGTATTGTTACAGTGAAATTTATCTTTCATTGTTAAGATTACAATTAAAGAAACCCATTAGCGTTAATTATTTCAAATTGAAAGTATTAGTTCTACCGTGACAAGGTAAAAACCCCCATCTTATTATGGCTTTTATTGAAAATGTGACTTTCACCGTGGAACGGCAGAATTTATCACATCCACTTGAAATGCAGCTATAATAGCAGCGATAACAGAGCTAGCTTCAACTCACAAAAGAAAAGGCGTGTGCGGAACTGTTGATTAAACGATGATTGATGTATTATTTAGCTATTTATAGCATTGAATCAAGTTATCACCAACACTTGTTCCGTTTAATATAATCACGCCCAAGTTGCTTGTTCGCAATCTCCGGAAAGTTCGGAGCACATACTCGTATACTACAGCTCAATAGCGTGTCTCCGTAGCGATACTGAGAGTTTGTAAGCGATATGTATTTATATTATTTATGAGAAACTTAGACGAACGAAACTTAGGTGAAATCTTTTAAATCCAATGTTCTGACGATAGCACTGTCATCAATTAAAGTTATTTACATCACAATACAGCATTCGATAAATTACGCTGAACGTACGAGTTGCACGGTGACAATCTTCGGAAAGTTTGATACACATTAATGCTTCCGCTTACGCCATACCTACGTGTCTCTATACCGGCACCGATAGTTTGTAACTGTTATCGATATGTACAGGAAATATCTTTACGTATATAAATTCTGATGTGTATTTGTTAGTGTGAGTTTGTCCTGCTTTTGCACGGCAATAGAGCGATGGATCGATATGATTTTGTGCACAAGAAAAGGAGGCGAGCTCTGGAATGACAAAGGCTGCTATCAAAGGGATTAATCCCAGAAAACTGCACGTTCTCCGAGGCAATACGTTGCCACGTAGGAAAACCCGCGTGTTTTTTTGGGAATAAAGAATATGTGCTGGAGAATAATGTTATACGATCTGGTATCTCAAATAAATAAATAAATAAATAAATAAATAAATATTAAGGGACAATCATACACAAATCGACCTAGTCCCAAACTAAGCAAAGCTTGTACTATGGGTACTAGACGACGATATACATAATATATAAATACATATATAGATAACATCCATGACCCAAGAACAAATATTTTGCACAAATATTTGCCCCGGCCGGGATTCGAACCCAGGACCGCCGACTCAGTAGGCAGGTGTCTGCCAACCGAGCCAAACGCGTCGTCAAATAAATGCACTGCATAAATAAAATGTAGCTAAATCAACGAGCCCGTTTATGCTATATTTACACGTACGAACTGAATTATCAGCTTTCGCTTACTAGTTGCTAAATGCCCTAATTGCATCGACTATCTGCAAACTAACTAAGTGCTTGTGCATTATAAAGTTAACTTTTGATTCCTGTAGTAGTATCAGTGCTTTAAATTATAAATAAAAGTCTAAAAATACTTACATAAAAATGAAATAGTGTATGTAGAGTTAGGTAGGTATATGTGAATAAAAATGTGTTATTCGTCGTAACTTAGACTCCTATTCAATTCAATCATAAATCTTTATGTCACCTAAATATTTCACGGGGTAGTTATTTCTGGCATCCCGCCTAGCATCGCCAGCTCTTCATCCTGAGTGTTTGATAATGAAGCGGCATTTGCTTAAGTCTCGATGAACGTGAGTGCGAGGATGATTCCAGCCATTTATGCCATCTAAACAATTAAACATTAAATTTCCAGCTTATTCTCTGCTTCCCCTAAAAATTTACGATGCGTTCGATTACGATATCTAAGCATTAAATTTCGTAGGGTATTTCTCGGGTAGGTACACCTATTTGTCAGCGAACTTAAGATTAGGTACCTAATTGTGGATAATGAAGTGGCGTATGTTTTCTGGAACATTCTTTAAATGCTTGATCAAGTGTTCTAAATTCAAACCCAGTCCCAATCAATCGGTAGTAAAAACGAATACTATCTAAATATTATTTTCCCAACATATTTCTCGGCTTCTCCCATGTAGATACCCTGCGTGGACAATAAAGAGGTGTTCGATTTCTGTGACAATATTTAAATATGTGCACGAGTACTAGATATTAATCATCAGTCTATTGAAGTTATCTCAGAACTGAAATCCCGGTGTGTTTCTCGTTATATCGCTGCATTTATTAAACTTGTTATTAAGATAATTGTACTATCGGCAATAAATATCCCGCTATCTGCACTCGAGTGCTTGAGGATAATGGAGTGATGTTAGATTCTGGCCCCTGATGGACAAGTTTTTTTCTTATTTTTTATTAACTTTGTTCATAAATTTTACGTTTCTCGGCTCTATAGATAGCCTGCTATTCGCTCTAAGGGCTCCGAGTGCTTCAGGATAATAAAGTGTGTGAGTGTCCATAATCTACCACAGTGTCACGGTACTACCATAGTAATAATTTATGACATCAAAGCACAAAATTTCCTGCGTAGCTCGGCATCCTCTAAACAAACAAACAAACAAAGATTTCTCTCGAAATGGCGTTTAAGATGCGTTTGATTCCGGCAGCAGTAAGTATAAATAAATTTGGAATTTAATTTATAATTTGGATTCTAATCGTCAGTTTATTTACGTTATCTAAGTACTAAATTCCCAGCGTATTTCTCGGCTTCTATGTAGATAGCCTAAGTGCTTGTTAATAATGCTTAAACTTACGTGTCTGATCCTGGTTTATCCTTAGTATCCGAGCGCAAAATTCTCAGCGCGTTTCTCTGCTAAGTAGGCTCTCTTCTCCTATTTTGTGGGTATTGAAGTGGCATTCGATCTCATAGTTTCCTAAGAAGTTACTTTTCCAATCCTAGTCTATCATATCAATCTATGTATGCTAACCGTATTTCTCTGCTAAGCACGGACCTCGAGCGCTTGTTTTGTGGATATTGAAGTGGAGTCGATTTCAGCCGAGGCGGGACTGATTTTATTACTGCGGACTCTGACGATAAAGGTCTAAAAATGTCCATATACGTCTCAATAAGAATGTTATTTCATATTTCCTAGATAGATGAATTATCAAAAAATATACTACTGAAATGACATAAGTCAAAATCAACTTAACTCAATTTGGCACTATCTTAAACTAAGTCACTGAGTTTAAATTAAGATGGTTTTGACTTTTATTTAGGTACGTCATTTCAGAAATAAAATGAAGTATTTATAATTATATATATTAATAGTATCATTTTTGATACGGTCTGCATTTAAAGGTTAAATTCCAATAGTCAAAGTAGGTATAAGTAGGTAGCACAGACAACCCCCACTAGACGGAGCATGTAAGGCGACCCGCGCGCACCAACGATATGGTACGGCAGAACATTAAAGTATCAACACGGCGGCCACTGTTTAGTTGCGTCCTTGTTTATGATCCATGCGTACGTCAACGAAAAAAGAAATTAAATAAATAACATGGTAAATTGTAGTGTTAAGTGGTGTAGAGAGACCTCAATAAACATGGACGCAACTAAACGGTGGCCGCCGTGTTGATACTTTTATGTTCTGCCGTACCATATCGTTGGTGAGCGCGGGTCGCCTACGGGTCGCCTTACATGCTCTGTCTAGTGGGGGTGGTCTGTGGTAGGTAGTTAGCGAGCTATCTGTTCTCGAGTGCTTGTAGATACTGAAGTGGTATTTCGTTTTCTTAATTCCCTTAGAACTTACGTCCAATCCTAGTCTATCAATCTATGTATGCTATCTGAGTGCTACATTTCCAGCGTGTTTCTCAACTAAGTAAGCTATCTGTATCTACCCTTACCATGAGTTAATGTGACCCGTACTCTCTAGCGACAGGGTAAACGATTCGTATGGAGAATAGTGCAGCGCCGGTTACTTTGTAGTACTATAATAATTATCCATCATTTACTCATTATTTTTTTTCTTTAAGTTTTCTCCATCATTTTCTTAGTTCCATTTTTCTTTTTTCTTTAAACCATACAAATCGTTAACGCTAAGTACGGCACTGTAAACTCATAGTAAGGGTACTGGGTCTCGAGTGCTTGTGGATTATGAAGTGGCGTTCGATTCCGGCCCCATCGGGACAAATTTTATTAGGTACCGCGGATCCGGGCGCGGACGTGCCGTGCTTATACGTTTTGACCGTAATACTCAAAGCTTTGGCTGTTTTGGTATAAATGCTAAGGCTTGTAGCTAACAAATATGATCTGGTAGTTATTTATTTATTTATTTTATTTATTTATTTAATCTTTATTGCACAAAAGAAAACTTATCGTACAAAAGGCGGACTTAATGCCATGAGGCATTCTCTACCAGTCAACCTTAGGGCAAAGCGGAAAAATTGTAGGCGGTGCAACTAACTTACACATAAGTAACAAAACATAATTATAATAGGTACTTATACATAATTTTGCTATACATGTAAATATATGCATACATCTAATATAATATAAACATATATAATATAAATAAATATATACATAAATATATACAGCGATGAAACATACTAAGCAGAAGTTATGTAGAAGACTAAAATAAAAATAATTTACAATATATATATCAAAAATAGTCTTCCTATTAATAATATCAAAATAGGTGTTTTTGGTCGGTCAGATCAAAAATAATAATAAATAAATATAAATAAAGTCCCAAATTAAGCTCAAGAAGGCTTGTGTTATGGGTACTAAGCGACGATATAGATATACTTATATCCATGACCCAGGCACAAATATTCGTGTTCATCACACAAATATTTGCCCTTGCCGGGATTGTCGGCTCAGTAGGCAGTTGCTTAACCACTGCGCCAACCGCGTTGTCTGATAATAACAATTTAGAAAATCCAAATTACATAAAGATTCTGGCGGGTAAGTACTTAGTATTTCCATATTAATCTTATTATTTCATGTTATGATTAAAAATAATGTACAACGAAATTGATGTATTATTGTTTTAATTACTAAGCATTACCCAGAGGCATTTAACTGTCTAGTTTAATAATTAAAGTTGATGTAGAATAATTATTGTTAAGCACTGTAGCCCATTTCAGTCGGAATCCTCATGCTATGCTTTGAATATACTTTCTACTATTGGATTCTTACTGAAAGGAGCTACATTCAGACTCAGTGTTCAGGTTGGCATCATCTAAACTTATGGGAGTGAAGCCTCGTAAAGTGAATCACATACATCAATGGTGACTATAATCTCATTATAGGCACAATACGAAAATTGGTTAGATGCCGACTCACTCACATGGGTTTAGCAACGATGGGTAATAAAATAATAATTAAGCAAGGAAACCAAATTCAGTACTCACTCGTATATATTTTCAAAGCTTTCACTTACTTAACTTAATTAATACACAGCTTTTGTTCACACTCTCACTCTTCGACTCCTAAAGATGAACTGACGTAAATGACGGCATGCGAAGTTTTATATTGACAATCAACTCGCATAAAATGGCGCCGACCGGAAGTTCATCTTTAGTTGTTGAGTTAACAAATCCAAAGTATATCTAAGGTTTACTGATTGATACTGCTAAATTCATCATATTTAATAAGGTAAATTATACAGTTGTTAACAGTCGGCCATCCGAATTAAATCGGTACGACCTCGTACTGAGCAGCTTATACATTACTTACATTTAAAAAATGATGTTTCATATCAGTTATGCATGTCATTTAAGTCTAGTTGTAAGGCATGAACATAAATAATTGTTTCTTGTGGAATTAAAACAACAATAAGAATAAAATTGGTTAATGAGTTCTGATACAATATTAAGTTTAATTTTATTTTTATAGTTTATGAAAGGGATCAAATAATAATCTAGTGACAACAGGCCCCGCTACGTCCTGAATGCCATAAAATAATCTTAGATTTGACAACAGGCCCCGCGACGTCCTGAATGCCATATGATAGTTTAATGATGACAACAGGCCCCACTACGTCCTGAATGCCATATTGTGATAGTTTAAGGATGACAACAGGCCCCACTACGTCCTGAATGCCATATTGTGATAGTTTAAGGATGACAACAGGCCCCACTACGTCCTGAATGCCATTAATTGGTGTTTGCTGTGAATAAAACATGTAAATATTAGTTAAATTAGTAAACTAGATCCGATATCCGCCTTCTAGGCGCTCCACCTATATCAACTAACGTAAGTATGTACCTAAACACTTTATTGTACATAAAAACAAGAAAAGCACATTACACAAGAAACCTTTGGGCAAATGAGTGCTAAACACAAATAATTCCTCAAATACTTTACAATTTCATTTCATTTCATTTCATTTCATTTCACGCGGATCGACAAGGATTGTATCGGCGAAGGGGTTATCGATTTTCTTTATGGGATGCGAAAATTCTGGCTGCTTATCCCTCTTTGACTTGGTGTGTGTACACTCTAAACAAGCTCTAGATTACGTACTGTGTATGAAGTTAAGCATTTTAGGGAACCTATAAGCAGCCATGACTTTCTTCAGGGTTTTGTATTAATTATTTTAAGGTCTTAAAAGCAATGTCTGGGAAGACATGCCCAGAACATAAAACTAAGTTTGCAAGACGATTTTTCAACATCCTTGGACCAGTTATTTACAACAAAGTAAGCTAAACTTTGAATTTACGGACACTTACTTTTTACTCCTGTAAATTAATGCTGTGGATAAATACATAAAACTGTTAGATTATGAGAATACAGAGCGATTAATAAAATAAGTAGATGGTAAAACTGACACATACACGCGCACATATACACGCTCTGACACAAAATAGTCTCGCCGTGTCGAAATATTGTTTAAGTTTCTTTTATTGTTATTATTGTATGAGCGTATTATTATTATTATCTTCAATATGTTTAACGTAAGGTTCCCAAACGACAAAACACGATCACTTGTTAATTTTCACCACTATAGTGTCTAGACTTATTTATACTTCAAACTAAAGATAAAATTTATGTGTTAACTTTGCATATACTACATGTTTACTACTAATACTTTACGTTAGTATATAATATATTCTTTGGTAATAAGGAACAAAGCTAGAAAACGGTCGAGTCAAGTTGCACCACGTCTGCATGCGATATCGCCGACAAGAGGTACATACTTGTCTCGCCCGCTTAATAGCACCAACTAAAATATATCTGTTAATTTCTATACTTACCCACACTTTAGTAATTATAAGTTAATGTATTGTTAATGTAAGATTCGTAGTGTTTGTTACTATGTAGTTTTGCGCTTAAAGACGAGAATGGTGAATCCTGTTCCACCGTGATACAGTTTATAAACTAGTACGGGGAGCAGAAGACGGTTACTCTCGCTCATTACATTACTCAGCAGTGTAGTACCTAACGATAAAATATGTTTTACGTAATAAATAATAAGTACCGAAACATACATGTAAGTATTTGTAACCATCGCTCAATAAAGTTATTTTATTTTATTTATATCCCCCAAATTTCGTGTACGTAAAGTTTATAAATAATTTACGAGTCAATGTTTACTCTACTATAATAAACTAGCTGGTGCCCGCGACTTCGTCTGCGCAGGATTAGTATTTCGAGTAGCTTATATTAGCGTGGGGTAGAAATGAACTAACATTATGACATGACAATATCTTAATAAATTCTAGCCTATGTGTTATTCTGACGTATAAGCTATATTATTGTAAAGTGTCATTAAAATCCATTCAGTAGTCTTTACGTGAAAGAGTAACAAACGTCTATCCATACTAACAAACTTTCTCGTTAATAATATTAGTAGGACTAACTAAAGAAGCAATCGAGTTTCCCTTTATCCGACTTGTCTACTCAAAAGCATGTTATATCGTCGAAGAATATGTGAATGGCAAAAATACCTGGCCTATTTTAGTTTACTAACTATGGAAGGGTGTGGACTGTGAAATCTGTGATAAACATAATACTAGCTGTGATATAAGTTTGATTTGTAACGATTATTAATACCTCACTAAATTTAAATTTTGCATTATTATCCTTTGTCTTGTTCTTTTTTTTTTTTTTTTATATGTATACGTATTTTAATGGATGTTGATGTTATTAAATTTGCTGTCCGAATATTTTTTTGACGATTACCTATTGACGAATATTGTAAGTGTTTAACCAATTTATTGTTGTTTTTATTTTTATTTTTGCCATAAATTACTTATTTTTATATATTGTATATTATGACGATGCAAAGGTGATTCAACGATTCCTACTTGGTTAAATAATTTATTATCTTGCTAATTGACTTTTAAGCCCCCTAATCCTAAAACATTCTCCATCGTAATTTATATACAACTTAAAGTGAGCTCCATCAAGCCGTACTTATTTTCACATATTTATTTTACGAATTGTCACAGACACAGCACAGAACAGACTTCTCAGTGGTAGCAGTAGTTGTTGGCAATTTTGAATAGCATCGTTCGGCATTATGACCTAATATCAGACATTTTGTACATTTCTTTATAAGTAACTAGCGACCCGCCCCGGCTTCGTACGGGAGCAATGCTGATAAATTATGCATGTATTATACATATAAACCTTCCTCTCGAATCACTATCTATAAAAACCGCATTAAAATCCGTTGCGTAGTTTTAAAGATTTAAGCATACAAAGGGACATAGGGACAGAGAAAGCGACTTTGTTTTATACTATGTAGTGAAGTGCACTGCGATGATATATGTCCTTCTTGTTTGCAGTTATATAGTTACGTGGCTTGGCTGGTTGACTAATAACTTATCGAGATTTACCCCCATTCGCACTTTGCGCTAGTTTATGATCGGAGACTGGCTTTATTTATTTATTCATTTATTCAAGGGGAACTAAGGGTAAAGGCAGCTTATAATTTCGCTTGCCATTCCTCCCAAGAAAAGAGGACAGACGATAGTCCCTCGTACCATCTTTGTGCTACCCACCGTAACTTTAGTAAGGCGTAATGTATTAATTGTTTCTCGGTCCAACCACATATAGACTCTTTACCGGGTCAAATTCAGGGACAGTATTATTTACGTTTGCTAGAGAATCATAACGCCCTAATGACTTTAATACGCTAAGCAAGAGATTAAAATTATTATCAGCGTCAGTAGAAGTGGACTCACATTTGACCAGGCGTGGGTCGGTTCACCGGACTGACCGGGCGCTGGCCCGGCTGCGCCAGCGACGACTGGCCCGCCTGCGCCAGCGACGACTGGCCCGCCTGCGCCAGCGACGACTGGCCCGCCTGCGCCAGCGACGACTGGCCCGCCTGCGCCAGCGACGACTGGCCCGCCTGCGCGAGCGACGACTGGCCCGCCTGCGCCAGCGACGACTGGCCCGGCTACGCCAGCGACGACTGGCCCGGCTGCGCCAGCGACGACTGGCCCGGCTGCGCCAGCGACGACTGGCCCGGCTGCGCCAGCGACGACTGGCCCGGCTGCGCCAGCGACGACTGGCCCGGCTGCGCCAGCGACGACTGGCCCGGCTGCGCCAGCGACGACTGGCCCGGCTGCGCCAGCGACGACTGGCCCGCCTGCGCGAGCGATGGCCTGCCCGTCAGGGCGTGTACATTCTCGGCCGGGCGGATTCAGCTTCCACTGTAAAGGCGTGCACGGCAGTTTACTGGTCTTAATAGATAAATAACGAGGGGACGAGATTACGTTGAAATGACGTGCACAACAAACTATTAAATTGTATAGCAATAAACAATGAAGTTTTAATTTTAATTATAATAATGATTTATGATTGGTAATTTCCATATTTATGCCCGCTTGGCTCAATATCCACTTCTATTTATATATTCTCCCTACGAAAAGTAATTCAAGCTCATGGAATGTCTCTTACTAAGTGTACATATTAAAATTATACCCATTAACAAATACACTTGGCTTTAGAAGAAAGCAGCTAGTAAATTATAGATAGGGTATCTGACAAACGAAACTGTTATGCATCTGACTAACTTGGGATCATTAATTTCCATATATTGTAGCGATACAAAGCAAAACGACGGAAAGGAGTAGAAAGAAAAAAAAAAATAACCAATGGATATCTATAGTAATATTGTACTTTTAACGTTAAATTTAATTATTTGCTTAACGTTAATGTGACTTCAGCATACCCAAAAGGTTGCAACTTTTTTATTTGTATTTTTTTATTTATTTAGAATATATAAACGAATACTGCGTAAATGATGCGAATCCCACTTTCTGAAATGTTAAGCACTGTGGCCCATTTCAGTCGGAATCCTCATGCTATGCTTTGAATATACTTTCTACTATTGGATTCTTACTGAAAGGAGCTACATTCAGACTCAGTGTTCAGGTTGGCATCATCTAAACTTATGGGAGTGAAGCCTCGTAAAGTGAATCACATACATCAATGGTGACTATAATCTCATTATAGGCACAATACGAAAATTGGTTAGATGCCGACTCACTCACATGGGTTTAGCAACGATGGGTAATAAAATAATAATTAAGCAAGGAAACCAAATTCAGTACTCACTCGTATATATTTTCAAAGCTTTCACTTACTTAACTTAATTAATACACAGCTTTTGTTCACACTCTCACTCTTCGACTCCTAAAGATGAACTGACGTAAATGACGGCATGCGAAGTTTTATATTGACAATCAACTCGCATAAAATGGCGCCGACCGGAAGTTCATCTTTAGTTGTTGAGTTAACAAATCCAAAGTATATCTAAGGTTTACTGATTGATACTGCTAAATTCATCATATTTAATAAGGTAAATTATACAGTTGTTAACATTATGGAAAATATGGAGTATGGTGGTTTATATGTACCTGATAAAAATAATACATCCAAACCATTTTCACTACCCCGCTCCATTTACGACGATACACAAAAGAACTAGGTATGTTATCAACACAAAAAAGTAACCTATTCACAGGAGGCATTATTCTGAAATGTACACACAAGTACATAAATAAGTCTGTACGCCTTAGCAATCAATCGACGTTCACCATGGAATAAATCACCTTGGCATTTTGTTCTTGACATGCAAAGTAAAGGAAAAAGAACTACCCAAACCTGGTGAAAAACCGACGTAAACTTGCCAAAAGGATATCGGGTCGATCAATGCTTGGTTCCGTATTAATTATTACGAAAATACCTACACTACAAATAGAAAAATGGCGCTACAGTTTTTCAATGTTTCGCTATACCACCTATTAATAATTTTAATCAATCAATTCTCTACCGGATGAAGCCTGTTTTTGTCTCAGTATATATTTTATTAGTTTCGTTATGCTGTCATTTATGCTGGCTTTCCTATTGCCTGAAACACAGGGGGAACCCTAGTTCAGGTTATGCAATTTGTGAATTTATTTGTTTTTTAAGTATAGAATTTAACCGTTACACACGCGTTTGTTGTAGTTTAAGGGTGGGCGCGATTATATTGTTGATTTCTAGCAATAAGACTCTCGGCGTTAACCCGCAGACTGACACTTAACAGACAGTCTAACAAGCATTGCAAAGCAAGCAAGGGATCGCCGTGATTACCTTTAATTTTTTGTATTAAAATTACCTAAGTATCTCAGCTAAACCATGGACAGACACGACGAGACTATAAGGCTTCCTAATTTGACTAAAGAACCCTAAAAAACCTGGTCTGAACCTGAAAGGCCGGCTCGTATTCATCGCACCGCATTCACAGGCGGCAGCGTGGGCTCGCGATGTGTCTGCGCTAAGTGGCATTTACTTTGGAACTGGATCGCCGTCAAAGGCTAGGCTAGATGAGTAAATGTATGACGTACATACACCTTTAATTTTGCTTTGAGTGTGTCTCCGTAAAAACACTAATTAAGTTTATATTTATATCTATGCTAGTACCTAATGTCAACTTTGAAATCTTACCATGGCTATGATTTGAAAAGTTAATATGCTTATGATTTCAATTATAATATTGTTTTGTAAACCTGAAATTAAAATAAAAAATCTTTGAATATAACTTGTTTGTTTTTAAAAATGAAAACGAATATTTCCTTTACGCGACATGAGCTAAGGATTTATCTTTGTTCCGTGGCTAGATAACCCGTAAACTGTGAAGATATTTTTTTTCATATTTTTCGCATCTTCTTCTTCTTCCTCGCTTCCTCATGAATGAGGGTCGTGACCATTTGAGGCCGTTATCTGTTGCACCAAAGCTCTCCACTCCACACGGTTTTCCGCGTTCCGGATTGATGCCTGTAGAGTTTCCTGACAGGCTTCTTTTACGGCATTCGGTCCATCGGGTCATTATAGCATATAACTTTTACGGCATTCGGTCCATCGGGTCATTATCGCATATACTAACTGTTTTATTTAACAGTTATCTGCGAGGAAAATCCGTTCCGCGGAAATAACTAGCTATGTCCGAGAATTTTATTTTCCCCACATATTAACTATTTTTAAAACTACGGTTGAGGTGTAACCACGGTGAAAGGAACAAGGGAAAATTTAAGGCAGTTTCTCTCCAAGACCCAGAACCCATATTTTTATTGCCACACGGTATAAGTTTTTTTACAGTGAGTGATGCATTTTACTATGCAAATCTAATTGTCATTAAAGCATAAGGTCATGTTGACGTCATAATTATAGCACTCTAGCTCTGAGTATAACGGAAAGAGCTCGACCGAGCTTGCTCATGGCGACATTTAAATGTTGCCTTAAAAGCCCAATTTCCACCGGCCAGGAAATTAAGTGCTAGTTATCCGCCTGCAGCGGAATGATAGAGTAGTGATTTAGGTTATATTCATAATTTTGTGTATTACTGGCACTGAATTGAGCATTTCTCAAAAATCTGGTACAAAATTAAGACGCCAGTTAAAAATTCAATATATTTTTCCTATTTGGTTACCGATTTTCCTTGTGATTTCCAATACATTGATTTCAGATTATATATAATTAAAAAAGTTTAAGCATAACAGACCCTTCATTATCAAATACAGCCATTACATTGATATTAAATTACTACGCTAATTGGTAACAAAATAGGAAAAATATATTTAACTTAAATTGATGTCTTAATATTGTACAAACTTTTTTTAAGAAATGCTCAATTATGATTTTGTTTCTGCTTCTGTATAAGAAATAGGGCTAAATATATTTTTTACTTAAATTATCTACATGATACATGAGCCTGGAGTTGACACTAATCAGCGCAGAGCAGGCCGTATGTACGTTTGGAGATAGTTATGTTAATCTTAAGCACTGATGGACGATATAGCTGACGAGTTCTCGATGGACGTTAGCGTAGAGTAGTGATACTAACCCTTTAGTAGGCCACACAAGCTTTCATGGTGAGAATTTGCTGGATGGACCCGGTACTGAACAGGTCTTTGTACCTGGTGTTGATGGCTTTAAGCGTGCTGATGATGGTGAAAGTTAAGCGGGCAAGGACGTTGGTTATGACGACGATGATTATGATCAGGGTCATGATAATAACGATGATGGAGCGGTAGACATGGACGTTGACGATAGTGATGATTACACTGAGAGAGGGATGAGATTGGTGCTGCACGTCTAGCACTACTATGCTTCGCGACTTTTGTTGCACGAGATAGCGCTACCCGTCACTCTCTCACATTACACACAGAAAGAGACGGGTAATTATCACGCGCGAGAAATATTCGCGTATGGCTGTTATGCTAGAGGCGCTGATGAAATGTTTTGTTTGCAGGAGCGGGGTGGCGCGCGGTAGCGGCCGGCACGAGGCGATGATCGGCCACATGCGCCGGCCGCGCGCTCACTATGCGACAGCCGTCGACCGAAGTAATTATACTAGCCTACTTATTGATCGAGCGAGCGTCTTCGTTTCAGCTTGGCACACAATGCTTTCGTATGTACGAATTCCGGACGGATTTCCAGATTCCCGGCTGTTATCGCCTACAGTCGCATGCCTGAACAGATTTTCGTAAAAATTTCTTCCGCAATTTTTAAAAATGTCGAATTTATGGGGGTGCTTGCTAACGACTTGCATTACATTATTGCGCGAAGTCACAAGTGTGGTAAACAAAGCGTTGAGTACATACATCCTCGGGAAAACTTTTAATTGCTCCATGAAACTTACTGTAGTTAGTAGTTAACGCATCATTAGAGATGGGGAGTTTGTGCAAGTTCTAGCTTTGGGAGCGATGAGAAGTCAGGTCTCAACTTGGTCAGTGTTAATTGAGGGTTCCACTAGAAAATACTGGTGTTAAACTAATATGGTACCTGAAACTATTCTAATAATATTCTATTATGTTTTTATTTCAATACGAGGAAAACAAAAAAACAGCTGTGCGCTTTCTATTTGCAACAAAATCAAGAAATCTAATTGAAAAAATCTTAATCTCTGCATTTGCCTACATAAAGTGCGGTGGCCGTGTGTTGTACTGGTTACATATATCTGTCAATAGGAAGTCAAGTTTATGTTGTTAACAGGGTTTCGTATCGTTTCAGACGGTCGACAAAGCGGTATGCACGGAGGAGAGGGGCGCGGCTCGGCTGGAAGCTGTCCTGGTCGCGCTGGTAGAGCGCAAGGCGCGCGCCTTGCACGCCGAGCAAGCGCGCCGTCGTCTACGGCACCCGCTGTTACTTCTGCTGCGGGACCATGTCGACGGTCAGTGTCAACACACTATAGATCGATGCTGTCGGTCCTGCCCGTCTAGCACAGCTACGCTTCGCACTATTGTCGCGCGACATAGCATCGCCCGTCACCTTCTCACAGTACAACGAAGAAAGAGATAGGTAATATTTATCGCGCGAGAAAGAGTCGCGTGTCACAGTTATACTAGAGCTGGTCACGCTAAATATAGTCTAGCGCAAGGCACAGTGCTGTGTGTGAGTGATTATTTACATGCGGGACAAGCTCGGCGTCGCCTGCGGGACCTGTTGTTACTTCTGCTGCGGGACCAATTTCGACGGTCAGTGTACCTACACTATAGATAGATGCTGTCGGTCCTGGTCTCGGTACATAGTCTAGCGCAAGGCACAGTGCTGTGTGTGTGTGAGTGATTACATACGGGGCAGGCGCAGCGTCGCCTGCGGAACCCGCTGTTACTTCTACTGCGGCCATGTAAACGGTCAGTAAGTACTATATGTATAAGGAGAAAGGCGCGGCGCGACTGGAAACAGTCCTCGTCACTAGAGTACAAGTCACGAGTATTACGTTCGGCGTCGCATGCGGCATCCGCTGTTACTTCTACTGCGGGACCATATGGTCAGTGCTATTGATTGAGTATTGTATTATCTTGTCCTATGAAAACCGTAAATAGGAAAACAGGAGTCAAGTTCAATACCTATTAGGTTAGGAATATTCATGGTTCAAAATTTTGCCGACTAAAGAATTGAGATCTATACTCGGGCCTAGTTCTGCAGTATAATCAGCAGATAACTTTAAATAAATTGAAGTCCATGATTTGAATTAGCTTCTCAGCCTTTGAAAAGTAATGCAAGCGCGGGATTTGTACGTACCTATATCCTTGTATTTCTGATGTGCTAAATGATATTTACTTGGAATTTCAGAAGAGGCGGCGATGGTGGGCAGCCCAGGCGAGGTGCTGCCGTCGCACTGGTGTGAGCACGAACACCATCGGAAGAAGAACCTTAAGCTCAGCATGCATCCCGAGTATGTATCTATATCAGACACTATTGGCACTAAGGTTAGGGTTTACAGCCTCAGGACATTTTTACTAAAGCAGTCCAGGGAATTCCCGGGATTGTCATATTAGAATTTCCCGGAACTGCAAACCCTACCTAAAGTGATATGAAACGGTTCACAAAGAATGTTCACTCGTGTGAATGATGCCGAATGCCATCAATGATTTAATTCAACATATATTTGATTTACTTCAAACAAAAAAAAGAGGTGACCAGAGTCGTTCCTTACTTAGTTCCTTTAAGTATATACAGGAAAGACGCATAATTTAGTTCGCGATAAAAATGTAATTATAAACAAACAATTACTAAGTAATATAACACTTTTCAACTGACACTTTTGGATACATAAAGATAGTGACCCTCCGTTCTACACTCCATAGTAATAACACAGTTATTACAGCATAAAAATAAGGTTTAATTTAAACTGCCACTAAAGTAATATAATCAATAGGAGTATAACAAACACAGTATGCCATGTTAGTAAAACAAGTTTAAACGACTTTTTAACTGGCAGCGCATCTGGTCAGAAGTTATGAAGTTACTTTACCTAAACCCGCAACTTTTCGGTTACCACAAGTTAGACTTTATGAAAACATGCTAACTATTTTATTTATATGATCTTCTTAATCATAATATCTACATATATATTTAAAGTAGTACCTCTGTGGTGGAATCAATACAAAGATTAAGCACATTTTTCACTCTCAAGGAGTAATGTTTTATGTTTTATTAATTTCATTTGTCCTATTATAAATGCCAGTTTAACTTACAGGAGTCATGACTTCAAGAAAAATCTTTACAGCACGAATGTTATATAAGGTGCTAAGAAATTAGATGCCAAAACTTTAAAAGATGTTAAATTGCGGGAAACTAACCTTTAACAAATTAAAAACTTAACACAATAGTAATAGAAATCACATTTATAATAATTATTAGAATTATTAGGAAGAAAAGTGACTACCGTCTTTTTATTGAAGTAAATTGGCCAATTAGTGACAGTCAAGGCTGGCAAGAGGTTCAGGTTTCAAATCAAAGAGACCTTAATAACAGACTATTGAACAACTCATTAACAGGTGTCTTTACGTAAGTACCACAGTTATTTCCCGTTTTTTCTTAAAATGAACATGAACTTTTTAATGATTTATACTTAAGTATATACTCAAACGCGAGTACTAGTAGATCTGTAAGTATTGGCATCTAATTTATTAGCACCTTATATAGGGATTGGTAGCGGTTAATAAATAACCGTATAATCTAATCTATCGGTAGGGATATCGGAGCGATACGAGGAGCAGCCTTAACGCGCTAAGACGGGTGGGCCAATTATATCAACTATTCATACAGAGCGGTCAACTTAAAATACTTTAGAATAGTCAACATACCTCTTTTACCACCCTCGTTAAGTACTAAACTTAAGTCTGGTTAAACTGCTTGTAGTTAGTCCATATGCATGTATAGGTATACCAGTATGAACAAGCTTCTAATATAAAGCAGTGTAATGTTTGACAGTGACCTGGACAGCCCCGAGGCGCTGGAGCTGGAGCGGCGACGCCGGCGGCGCAAGCGGCGGCAGCGAGCAGCTGAGGCGGCAGCACAGCCTCGGAAACATCGCACGCTGCTCGTATCCGCTATCGACGAGCAGGCCAAAGTCATACACGTAAGAGTTACCGTAGTATATAGTATTGTTGGAGTGGCAATATAATATTTGACAGGTGATCTGGACAGACCCTAGGCGCTGCAGCTGAGGGGGCAGCACAGCCTCGGAAACATCGCACGCTGCTCGTATCCGCTATCGACGAGCAGGCCAAAGTCATACACGTAAGAGTCACCGTAGTATATAGTATTGTTGGATTGGCAATATAATATTTGACAGGTGATGTGGATAGACCCTAGGCGCTGCAGCTGAGGGGGCAGCACAGCCTCGGAAACATCGCACGCTGCTGGTCTCCGCTATCGACGAGCAGGTCAAAGTCATACACGTAAGAGTTACCATACTTGGAGTGGCAATGTAATATTTGACAGGTGACCTGGATAGACCCGAGTTGCTGGAGCTGGAAGTTCAGCTGAGGCGGCAGTACAGCCTCGGAAACATCGCGCGCTGCTCGTCTCCGCTATCGGCGAGCAGGTCAAAGTCATACACATAAGAATCACCGTAGTATAGTATGTTGCAGAGGCAATGTAATATTTGACAGGTGACCTAGATATACCCGAGGCGTTGGAGCTGGAAGGGCAGCTGAGGCGGCAGCACAACCTCGGAAACATCGCGCGCTGCTCGTATCCGCTGTCGACGAGCAGGCCAAAGTCATACACGTAAGCGTAGTATAGTACGTTGGAGTAGCAATGTATAATGTTCGACAGTGACTTGTAATATTGAGCCACTGAGCAGTGAGCTGGAGCAGAGGCGGCGATGCGAGCGGAGACTACAAAACGGCTAACGGCCTGGCCACGACATCGGTCTTAGCGGCGCGGTGTGGGAATTATTTTTTTTTTTTACCGTTCGCCTGGCCGCTGTCGCTCTCCGCTACCGTTTTACCCGTGCGCAGTCGTGGCTGGGCCGTAAGGTGGCTGCTACGGCAGCACAACCTCGCAAGAATCGCAAGCATCGCAAGCATCGCACGCTGCTTGTCTCTGCTATCGAGTATCGACGAGCTGGCCAAAATCAAAAGTACACGTATGAAACAAAAAAAAAAGCGGAAACATGCGATGAATTAAGAAAAGGTTCATTTGTTTATTTGTTTATAAACTCTTTCAATGTTACAGGTACTGCAGGTGATCTGTTAACTAATATATTGTACCACTGCGAAATTGGATTTATTATGTTGTCAACTTTTATACCTAGGTACTCGTATATCTTATACTTACAGGTAAAAAGTAACATATAAAAGTTGACAATATTAAGTAAACTAAGTATCGTTGTTTACCCACGAGCGTTGTGATTTGTTTGGATGCATTAATCATATTCACGAGTTTTTTACACCTGTTGTTAAAACAAATGCTCACATCGCGACAGTAGCGTCAGCTAGTGAGACAATTATTTTTAGAGCCTTCTTTTCAACACATTAATTTTGGCGCCATCTAACGGAAAGCGTACTGATGTGGATATAATTCTTGCATGCCCAAAGTAGTTAATATTAAAGTGTTGTCGATAAGATGGCGCTTGTGGAACTGAAGCTAAACTTTGAACTTGGAGATTACACAAAGGTACACTAGATGTCACTCCTAAGAATGTCATAGTCGAGGTACACGTAAGTACTTATACAATGAAACTTTTTTACTTTTCATGTTTAATTTTAGTCAGGCTACACTTCCGATTTGGAGGGCTAGGTATTCGTCGCGTCCAGGATGTAGGGATTGTTGCGTATGTTGCGTCGTCACACGGAACAGGAGATCTTGTCACTCGTATATTATGCTCTGACGGTGGCAACGTCTCAGTTCCTTTTATGACAGAGGCTCTGACAAAATGGTCCATGGTTTTCCCAGACGGCGAGCTGCCCGAAAACCCTATCATTTAAAGGCAGTGGGATGACATATTATGATTCCCTCGTGGAAAGTGCTCTGGAGGCTGACTTGGCACGCCTTAAGGCAATCGTACAACCAGAGTCAGGGGCATGGTTGCACGCCTTGCCGTCGCCTCAACTTGGCACCCTGTTAGACAACGATACTTTAAGAATAGCCGCGGCGCTCAGTTTAGGCGCAAAAGTATGCGAAGCTCATCGTTGTCGCTGTGGAGTAACGGTAGAGGAAAACGGCCATCACGGCCTCAGCTGTCAAAGGTGTGCCGGTCGGTTCCCAAGGCACCACTCAATTAATGAAATCATCCGACGCGCCATGGTTTCAGTTAATGTGCCTTGTATTTTGGAGCCACCAGGTTTAAGCCGCACAGACGGTAAGAGATCGGATGGCCTAGCCCTTATACCTTGGCGCAGGGGACGCTGCCTCCTATGGGATGCAACATGTGTCAGTACATTTGCTGCAACCCATTTGAGACAAACTTGTCGGTAAGCAGGCTCCGCGGCGGAAAATGCTGCGAAATTAAAACACGCCAAGTACTCCGCTCTAGAGTCAGCATACAAGTTTGTGCCAGTCGCTGTGGAGACAGCAGGACCATGGATTCTTGAAGCCCGCAATCTGTTTAGGGAGCTTGGACGACGACTAAGGGACAGGGGCTGCGATCCCCGCTCTGGCTCCTATCTGGTTCAACAGGTGTCCATAGCCATTCAGCGGGGCAACGCTGCTGGTATTATGGGGACCTTTGAGCCAGGCATAATGCAGGACGGGCTCTTTTAGGTTACATTAGTTTAAGTTAGTCTTCATCATACTTGTATATTTATGTATATGTCAAGGTGTAGTAGAATAGTAGATGCTATGCCGATCTCTGTGAAGTTTCGGCATCTCCTTTGTTTTTGCGGGCAAAATTCATCACCATTTTTCTGAAGACGTCCCGTCCGTATAAACCTTTATTTAAGAATGATTACATGTGCAGAACGGAAGAGCTCAAAAACAGTTGAAATTAGAAAAAAGTGTAGAGTGTGTAGCTACAACACAACAATTCGAATTCCTAGTTTTCATGTAATATTTTTTTCACCTCACTAGCTCGGAAAGCCCAGTTTGTTTGTTTGATATCTATTGAGAAAATCGCTTTTTATCCACATGTGGAGAAAGAGTTTTGACGTTTCAACGCAGCTAAAGTAAAATTTGAAATGAGCTTATTTTCTGAAAAATCCCGTTTAAAATACCTACATGAAAGCTAATTAGACCTTAGTTTTAATAAATGGCAAATTGGTTGATTATTGCAGAAATTTTTCTAAGATATAGTACAAACCCTTATTCTTTTTTCCTCGCTGTAGTGAGGTGAAAAGTTTTGTGTTATACACGGGCGAAAGTTATTTTACGTCTCGTGTATTGAAACACTCGCTACGCTCAGGATTCTATTTTGAACCACTCGCTTCGCTCGTGGTCAATCATAGGATCCTTTCGCTAGCTCGTGTTTCAAATAAACACTCGCGGGTAAAATACAACTTTCCCCCCTTGTATAACAAATAACTATTTTCACCTCACCAGCTCAAACATGGCGATTTTGCTGTCAGATAACAGTGAACAAAATGCGATTTTGTTTCGAGCGTGAGTAGAAAGTAGCTTTTTAATTTTTTCAATATCTGACCACGAATTGTCATTCTTCAGCCAAAGGTTAATTATAAAATTCTAATCATTTGAATCTTGATGCACTCTGTTTCTTTCATATGTATATAAAAGAGAGGGATAGAAACTTATCAATTTGAAATTCGATTTTCGAATCCGACCTCGATTGAGAACAGTTCGGATACGCGTTATACTAAAAATTTCATTAAAAACACCCGAAAAAGTTTTAATTGCATCGTATTTTTTTTTCTTTATTATATTTTTATTTAACGACCGAATATTAAAATTATTGTGCCTTTTATATAAAACAATAGAATATTGCTCAAATAAAATAAGATTTTTCAACTTATTACTTATTGTAAATATAATAATAATTTATAATTTCACCATTTATCATAGATACATATTCGAAACGTAAGTACCTTAAAAAATATCGAGTTCATATTGTAATTGTTATTTTCTTTTGCATTTATTTTGTTTGGTGTTTTAGAAGTAAAAATATTAATCAATTTATAAACAATATCTCGTAATATAATATGTATTTATAAATATAAGTACGTCATGTATCTGCTAAATCTTCCAATTTTATCAAATAATGACAATAACCGTGTTGGTTGGTTGATTATAATTTCAATTAAATTGTATAGTTATTGCTTGTTAAGCAGCACTTATCTATTTTCTGATTAATAATATTATTGAAATCAGCAACAAAGACTATTTATAAACATACGTTGGAAGAAAAAGCACAAAATGTCAAATATGTTCCCGCTGATGAGGTGAAAAGTTGTGTGTGCTACACGAGAGCAAAGTTTTTTCCATCTCATGCTGTTAACCCAAGTAGCACAATTGGGTCTAAATAGCTCGTATATCATATCTAATTAGATGCTTAAGTGAAATTTACCACCATGACTAAGTGCTATATAGGTGGCAAGAACCCTTATGCCACCAGTATAGAACCAAAAGGAGAAAAATTGCAGCCTATTTTTGGTGCTAAATAGAATCCATAAGAGATCTCACAATAACCTTAAGTGGAAATTAGAACTATGGGTGAAAGTTATGCGTCCATAAGAGATCTCACAATAACCTTAAGTGGCAATTAGAACTAAGGGTAAAAGTTATGCGCAGTGAACGAATGACAACATTTCAGTTCGGTCAATGAGTGATAAATGAGTCGCCAAAATTATCTTTGAGTGGCGAGGCAACTGTCAAATTGAAGTAATACGTGATCTGCCATATTCATTTTGGATTTATATGTCTGTTTGATGAGTGATTAAAACTTTACGTTATACAAGCATCGAAATAAGCACGAAATTCTTGCGAATTTTTTTTTACTGTGAAACTATAGTATGTTTTCTTTGTAAATTTCGACGCGCCCTTCATTTGATCAGGAATATTAAAAAAGAGAGTGCTAAATTAAATAAGGAATAGATACTGATAAGAAATAAAACTGTTAAAAACCTGACCTAATGATTGTAGGTTACGTACAATGTTAAAGTAACATCGTCACAACTATCAAAAGTCTGTGATTATGCGTCAGTGTGATAAAATTCTGGTTAAAATAATCAATTTTCATAGGCTTCCATTTGTTAACATGGCGAAACAAAAACCGTCCAAGAGCATGTCGGGCCACGCTCAGTGTAGGGTTCCGTAGTTGGCCATCCTTCACAATAGACAATAAAATCGAATTTAAATTACGAGAAAGATTTCAAGCTCTATAAAAGGTCGTAAACGCCAAAGTAACTGTAATTACTTATTACCTTCTAGAAGTTATCGATTATACGCACCAGATTGAGCGAAATGTTTTAATGCAGTATGGCACTTAACTAATATGTGTAACGTTCGAAGTATAAGAACACCGCGGGGCACTTACGTCATTTAAAAGAAAATTATGAATTTTTGCGATAACTCAAAAACGGCTCGACCGATTTTATTCAATATAGTTTTCATTGAAAGTACTAATAGGGCCTTATTTTCATGAATTTTTCCATAATTTTTTGACCCGTGGTTGAGAAGTTAGAGGGGGGGGACACTATTTTTTGGATTTACCGAGCGAATATTTACAAAACTGCTGACTTTATCAAAAAATGATCTTTGAAGGCCCCTATTGTTTTTAAAAGACCTATTCAACGACACCCCACACGCTAGTGTTAGAACGAAAAAAAAAAATCACCCCCACTTTAGGTGTATGGGAGGTACCCGAAAAAAAGTTATTTTTTTAGTTTTTATTTTACCGTTATGTCGGCGTGATACATACACATACCAAACTTCAGCTTTCTAGCACTTATGATCACGGAGCTAAGCCGCGGACGGACAGACGGACAGACGGACATGGCGAAACTATAAGGGTTCCTAGTTGACTACGGAACCCTAAAAAAGATCCTACAGTGTTTATTTTCACTTATTTGTTCCTTATTTGGAACTATCAAGTCTAATAATCACTTATTTGTATCTTGCGAGTGGCAAAGCAGTGAATGATATTACCAATAGTAATTATTTGCTCTTTTGTAGACTATTAAACAAGCAAGACTATTAAATATATTTTGACAAGGCGCAAATAGGAACAATAATAGAACTTTTAGTTCGTTAGTGGTTCGAAATAAGTGAAAATAACTGCTTTTGGTTCCAAGAACCTCCTACTGACACCTATTTATGCGTTGGAGTGGCAATAAGGTACTTCTTAGGCCTTAAAGTTGCAATATTTTTTGGTTCCAAAAGAGCCGTAAAATTATCCCTTTAGCCACTATTGGTGATATAATTCGCTATTGTACTAGTCATTTGGAACTTTTAGTTCCAAATAAGGGTATGTTCCCACTTATATGTAAAAGTTGCTTATAAGTGATTTTAAGGCCTTATATAGCACTATTGCTTCTTATTGAGTGACAATTTGAACCTGCATGCAACTTTAAGTAGCAAAATCGACTTTATCCCACCATAAGTAATAAAGTAGAAACAAAAAACGTTCCTATGCAACTACAAGTGATAGGATGAACTCATATACAGTTTTGAGTGGTGTTTAAAGCTATAAGTTGTATCAAACACTGTTAAACCACTCATTTAGAACTTAAAGCTATAAGATAAGCTGCAAAATTCACTAATGTGCTGCTTGGGAAGTCCCTCGCTACACTCAGGATTCTAACATAGAATCACTCGCTACGCTCATGATTCAAACGTAGAATCCTTCGCTTGCTCGGGACTCAAAATCAGCACTCGTAACAAAAAACAACTTTGCTCTCTTGTTGCACAAATAACTATTGCTGTGCATTCTCCGTAAAATTAGAAAGAAAGAAAGAATGTTTATTTTGAAATCACACATGCCACATTGTGTACAAATTTTCACTTAAATCTAAAGAAAGAAAGAGGTGAGTGCATTTCAAAAAAGGATCCCACTCAGCATACGTCGGAGCACATAGTGCAACGACGCTGATTTTCAGTGGGTCCATGAGGACATAAACAAAACATATACTTAACTTAAACTAAACAAACCATTTACAAAATATACAAAATGCAGTGTCAGTCTTACAACGTTACAACTTTTGTCAGCGGGAGCCAAACAAGAAACAAATATATATATCGTATTTATCATGTACTGTTTCAATTATAACTATTTGACCGTGGATTGTTTCATGCAAGATGGGTATTAATTGATTGCCAACTAATTAATCGATTAATAGTATTTTTTTTCTTAAGGCAACAAACAGTCACAATACAAAGCATATTACGGTTAACAATAATATCCTAAAAGACCTGGAGTGCCATAACTTAAGGTTATACAAAACTAAATTATAGTATGGGAACGGTAGACAACGAAACAGCAACGATGCAAATAACATTAAAAAGCAGCTAACTAATTATTTCAAAATGTTGTCTTTCTTACAGTTTTGATTTTAATTGACAGACAACTTGGTTTTTAAAGCGTTGACAATTTTTAAATGAGAATATTCAGCATTACACAAATGTATGTTACAGTAATTGAGACAACGGTACGGGAGTGTGGAACAGCAAACAATTTCTTGTGGCGTGCAGTGCGTTGTGGAATCTTGAATGATAGCTTACCAAGAATTAGTAAAAGTAATTACCTATATTATTATGTCATAAGGGTGGTAAGAAGGAGATAAGGAAGGCCTTACTGCCTGTCATTGTTACACACAATACTTTTCATCACATTTGGGAGGAAATAAAAAATACATAAGACAAAAATAAACATTAAACGATTGTCAACCAACTTTTTTCAGGTACCTTTTTTTTTAATTTACTATAAGCAATGGCAACAAGACCATCAGCTTAAAACAGAAAACAAATATATACAGAAACTTACAATTATGTATCTATCATGAAACAAACACAAATTAACAATATTATGCAGCAAAAATTGACACCATAATAATTATAAAACTTAAATACGAACAGTAATTTTGTTACTAAACTATTAAAGTACTTACCTAACAAATAATTTTATAACTTTTTCTTTTATTTCTGTGTAGCTACCACAGATAATGTTAAGAACTGCGTTTAGTTAAAAAACTTGACAGGCTATACTGCCAGATTGTAACGATTAGTCGCAATTTATTAAAATAATTGCAAAATACACTTAAACAATTGTAAAACATAAATATAATGTGGTTAAATATACACAATTTGGCTATGCAGCGTGGTAATGCGGCCAGCCTCTTGGGCACCCACCTTCCCGGTCGGCACCAATCTGGAGCCCGTTTTTTATTTATAGTTAGGGTTTTAATTGTTTCTATGTTTTATCTTTAGTATTGTGTTTTAATAAATATCCCTTAATTGAAAATAATAACTAAAAAAATAAAGTACTTACCTCAATACACAATAAAATTTGCTTGTAGTCAAGTTTTGGTGATGCCACAAAAAACCTTGGCTGGATTGAAACCTTAGTCTGATGAACACGAGTGCGTACTATATTTTTAAAACTAAAACCATAACACTCTCGGCAACTCTATATGTAATACATATATAGTTGTCGAGAGTGTTATGTATATACTTATATAGGCTTTTGTCGGTCAGTAGGTACCTACACCTGCATGTAATAACATAATATTTTACGAGCAAATGTGATGAAACCGTCACACATTAATCGCAATATCATTACCTACTTAATCGTTTGATTTAATTTCACGATTAAATCTCGATTAAAATTTGTAAGGCGCTCATTTTTGAAAGTAAAATACATTCATAGTGTCTTATGTACATTTGACTAATCATTCTAGTCTAGTGTTATATACCAGTATACCTGTTCCAAAATATATGATTAGGAATGTATGTAGATGGTTGATAACAATCCGGTAATCAATACCATCCCACATCCCTCACATTCCTTAACACTTAGACTTAGGTAATATTAATCAAAGAAAAGTAATTGATTAGATGATTAATTTAATCTTGATTAAATTAATCAGAACTCTTATGACTAAGATTGATTAATCGACATTTTAATCGTTGATCGCGAAAGTAGGTATCTACATTAAAGATTTCCCATCTCTGTTTCACGCAGATAGAGAAAAGCTTTGACACTATTGAAAATTGTAACTTACTTCTTACTTACCACCTACAATTTTCTTACCTAACCACAACCGCTTCAAAATTAAGTACATTACTGTAAACGTTGTCTATTGAACAAACTGATGTAAAGACAAAGTTTAAACGCAATCTGCTTTGAAGAGTAAAGTTTGCGCAAACTTTTGAGGGGTTAATTTTGAACTCCAACACACAAGGGCGTGTCAGTGTTATTTTAGAAAAGTTACCAGGACGAGGGTTAAGTCTGAAAACTTGAATTATTCTAAAGAAACCTTTCTATAATAAAACTTCGAGGGATATTAAAAAACTAACTTTAAAATAAATTCCACCTTGGTCGTACGTAATTGGAAATATTCAGTGAGTAAGAAAAGTTTCGTTTTCAATTAAATAAATCTACTACTACTAATTCTATTTATCACAACAACCCTTTTTAGGTACCTATTATTGATATCGTTTATCCAAAAAGTCTTTTTATATTAAGAGGCCTTATTCCTTTTAAAATGCTGATTGTTGAGAAAAATTTCTCTATGAGCAACAGAGATCGGACGAATGGGCGTCATTATACACGGTGTCCTGTAATTAATAGACAATTTTCTAACTGATCCAAACCGACCGATAGAGCACCTTAAAAAATAAGCCTTTTTTCTGGTCTAGACCACCAAAACAAAAAATGAAGCTTCTTTTTTTACGTAATAAGAGCCATGGTTTTTAAGATAATCGAACTATATATTTTTTTTATTGGTACCGTGTTTCACTCTAATGACTAAGCCACATTTGAAGAGCTTTTTAGTTCTGTTTTTTTTTTCACTTTATGATTCCCAGTATTTTTAAACGGATTAATTAATGAAATCCGTTTTTGTCTAAAATTATTAACAAGTTTAAAAGCAAATCGAAGTTTTGAAAAAAAGAAAATAGATCCAGACTGTGGACAACTTTATTTAATATTATCAGTTTATCTTAAAGTTTTTGGTTGGTCAGAAGTTTGTCCATTAAATACAGAACACCGTGTATAATCACGCCTATTTGTCCGATCTCTATGATCAAACAAGTTTCTTAACATATTATTGACGCTACTACCTAGAACAGGGTTATTGGGATTTATTGGTATGTATTTAAAATGTAAAGTTTTAATTTTTCATTGATAATTTTTGTTTCAAAAACTAATTGAAATTGATAAAATTAACGCGGAAAATTAGTTTTTTCAACTTATTTTCGACTGCACGCAATTAAAGCATGAAATTGCTATGTTACTACCTAGAACTCGGGGTAAAGTATTATTCACTTCAAAAAGTTCGTTGAAATTATCAATATATTTGTCATAATATGGAAAATTATATATTATAAAATGAATAAGGCCTCTTATTAAATTCAGTTTTTAATATCGTGGTACATAACTCATAAGATAACTAATCTCTCTGTTATCTCGTTTCATATAAATCCTGTAATATAACGTTTTTCAGCGGAATTTACTCAAAATTTAGATTTCAAAATCAGTTTCTGTAGCCCAAATGTTAGCTGCTAATAAATCGGAGGACAGACAAACTGAGGGCTATTAGTAATCTAAATAAGATGTGTAAAATTAGGTGAAATTTTTGTTACTGCTAAGCACACTTTGACTATTTCTCAAGTATAGTTAAAACTAGTTGAGTTATATATATATATATATATTATACTTTTTTTCAATGCAAGTAACCTTTATGAGTTCTTTTAGATACATGTCGGACTTTACCAGCACTTTTTCAAAAGACAAGTTGGTTTGAACGTAGAGAATTCAATATTGTTTTGTATTCTTTTCCAGCAAAGTCGAAGCACACAGTTCAACGGCCAAGTTCGCAATAAATTTTACCCTTAAAAGGGACCTTTAAATTGATTCCTTACTTGAGTGGGGGCGTGGGTGGCTCCGTAATAGCTTAATGCAGTTCCGAGGTTCACTTATAATGTCGTACGTTGGAAATTATTGGTTGTGTCCGTGAAATATTTCCAGTACATGTGAATTTGAGTTATAGTTGTCATGACGAAAAATATGGTAAAAAATAATGTCTTGCCATTGGAAAAGTTTGCCTTGATGCCTCTTAATTTAGAATGTTATCGTGAAATAAATATTAATAAATAATAAATATCTTCTTCAAAAAAATTCAAAAATTCAAAAATTCAAAAATATTTATTCAAAAATATTTATTAAATATTTATTTCTTCAATCTTACACAAATCGATCTAGTCGCATGACTGGCCGATGGCACGCCCAGTGGAATTTGATCCATGAAAATATGTGATGTTCAAGTTGATTTTGAAATATTTTATCGATAATCTTTCGTAATTAAGCCTTCAAAAATATTTTAAGCATGAAATTATTACAGTAAAACCCTAGCAAACCACTTAGGTCTTGCTGCAGGATTTTGCAATAATAAATTAATGCTGGATGTTTCAGAAGGGACTAGGTAAAAACCGGCCAAGAGCATGTCTGGCCACGCTCAGTGTAGGGTTCCGTAGTTGCTCATCCTTCACAATAAACTGCTGTTTTAAGCCCGAGGTTTACGTTAAGAAAGATTTTAAGCTCTATAAAAAGGTCGTAAGCGCCCTAGAAACTGTAATCACTTATTACCTTCTGGAAGTCAACTTACGACCTTTTAAAGAAAAAATATGAAATTTGGCGATAACTCAAAAACGGCTCGACCGATTTTGTTCAATATAGTTTTCATTGAAAGTACTTATAAGGTCTCATTTACATGAATTTTTCCGATTTTTTTTGACCCGTGGTTGAAAAGTTAGAGGGGGGGGGGACACTATTTTTTTTGTTTTTGGAGCGAATATTTACTAAACTGCTGACTTTATTAAAAAATAATGTTAGAAGACCCCTATTATTTTTACAAGACCTATTCAACGACACCCCACACACTAGTGTTGAAAAGAAAAAAAAAATCACCCCCACTTTAGGTGTTCGTGAGGTACCCGCGAGCTACCGCGACGAAATATATAGTTAGAGACTGACTATAGTGATAATTATAGAAGAGTTTAGTATAAATATAAATATAAATATAATAGTCAGTGCTCTACGCTTAATAATCATTTAAAATAGAATACAAGTGATTTTTAACTATCGATATATATTACCACGAAGCTGAACACTCAAGCAATTCAAAAGTGAAATTGGTTTTCTTAACGGACTTACCGTTTAGAAGTATTGACAATATTAAAATTTAAGTGATCGTTAAAATTTGCAATTCTTATCGCGGACTGTGCTGTGCGTTAACAAGTGGATACGGCGGTCAGCGCCTACAGCGCTGATTATCTCAATGGCTAAGTGGACGGTGCGACGGAGCTGCAGCGCTTAAAGCGCTAGCATTACCTGCCGCGGTCGGTGCAGTGGTCAGTGGCGGCCGCCAGCGGTCAGCGCCTGCAGCGCTTATCATTTTCGACACTTGACAGGACTGCGCGGCACCCTTGCAGCGATTGAAGCGCTCATTTTATATAAGTATAATCAAGTTCAGTAAGTAGCAAACAACACAAAGGCCGCCTGCAGGAGTAAGATGGCACAAATAGCAGCAACAGGCGCCAAAACCACTACTACACCCACATACCGTAAAACTGTGGGAATTTATTGTCATAAATGTAAATTAACTGCGGAGGTAGGGAAAAGCGCATTATGTTCAGGGTGTAATATGACATATCACCTGGACTGCGACGGTTACCCAGAGAAAGTTTACAGGCTAATGGAACCTCAAAAAAGAGAAAAGTGGCAATGTAAATCGTGCATAAGAAAACCTAAACCAACCTGCCCTTTAAACAAACAAATTACGCCGACTTCCCACGTAACGCTTCGGAAAATTAACAAAAAGAATAACACGACGAATGAACCAAGAGCTGAAACTTTAAATATTATACCAGCAGAACAAAGTATTGAGCCTAACTCTCCCGCATCCGTAATACGTACAACACCGACTGAAACAAACTCGCTGACACTCACACCCTTGGATCAGTCGCTGGAGTCGCACTTGGGACAAGCCGATACTGCATTATCCTTAGATTCACAAACTAGTGCTGAATGTGAGTTATCTGCGATCTCGACAAGATCACCAGAAAAACGGTCAAAAAGCGTTGACTTTTCGGTAAACGATATGATAACTGGACTAGAGATGAAAGCGGAAATAAATAAACTCTCCTTAGAGCTTGCCTCTACTCAGAACCAGTTAGAAGAGGTGAGCATTGAAAATAACGGATTAAAACGAACTATTGACAAATTACACAGAGAAAATGAAACACTAAAAAAATTATGCAACTCATCTTACTTCAATAGCTCAACTGCATTCGACAAAAATAAGAGGCATTCTATTCAAAATAACAAACGTCTGGCCTTTACCTCATTAAACTTTACGTCTACGCCATCTTCCGTCGTCAAAGGTAAAACACAAGGCTGCGCCGATCCGAATTGTGCGGCAGAGATACTTCGTTTAACCGATCGTATAGAGACTTTAAACGAAGAGCTGAAAAAATACGAAAAACAAATCTCCGACTTACGCGCACAAGTGGAACAGCTTTCGCGGAAAATACCCCAGCCTTGCAATACACGGATTGAAGAAAACGGGACTGATAATTCACACTGTCCCTATGCACTCTCGACTCTGAAAAATGAAATGACATCCCTACTGAAGGCGAAATTATGCATAATTAGTAATCACACTAACTCCACGCTGCAACGGGTAAGGGACATGTGTGAAAATACGTGTACTTATCTTACACCTGGAGGAGGAACACGGGAACTTTTCAGTGGCCTTGGACACAAACTGCGTAATTTTACTTCGAACGATTACTGTATTGTATATATTGGCGATAAAGATTTTAAATATAGCATGAAATATAATAGTTTGGTTGGATATATACATAAACAATTAAGTGAAGTGCAACATACAAACATTATCATCTGTTTGCCTACTTTTAAAATTAGTAATTACTCGAATCTGTTTAACAAACGTGTTGAAATGTTTAATAATTTGTTATACAAGAGCAACCAGGAACACGAATACAGTTACATTCTAGACACAAACTTAAATCTGACATATAATAGCGACATGTTTTCCCGTTTTGGCAATGTAAATCGGCGGGTTTGAAACTATCCTTAACGACTTAATAATACTCTTGTCATCAATACCAACCAACCATATTACAAATGATATTTCTGAGTCTCAAGTAGATAACTCAATATTGACAAGTGAACATCCTTTTTTTCGAGGCTAATCTAAATATTCTTTATCAAAACATGCAAAGTATATGGAACAAGGTCCACGTGCTAAAAGCATTCTTAGAAGATTATCCACAAGTACATGCAGTATGTGTCTCCGAGTCTTGGCTAAACAAGGAAAAGAAAGACTTACTTAAAATTAATAATTATAATATTTGTTCTTGCTTCTGCCGGCAATATCATGAAGGTGGCGGAGTATTTATTTTAATAAAAAATGGCATTGTATGTTATGAGAGACCTGATATTTCATGTATATCTTTGGAAATGACCTTTGAAATATGTGCTGTAGATTTGCCTAAATTAAACCTGTTAATTATTAATATATACTGGCCGAATAGTAAAAGAGAAACTGAAAACTTTTACTCGTGTCTTAACAAATTATTAAAATTGATTGCTCGGAAAGATAAAAATAAACAAATTATAATTGGAGGAGACCTAAATACAGACTTTTTACTGGAAAGTAACGAGAAGGCCAGATTATGTAACTTGATGCTTTCACATAATTTCCAGCAAAGAGTTCAGGAAGCTACGCGGGTTACACGTTATAGCTCTACGTGTATTGACTTATGTTTTACAAATTTTAACTTTAAGGCATCAAAATTGACTGTAAAAGAACTCGGGTTCTCTGATCATAAAGGTGTTTTGATCAGTACACCCATTTCCTCACCTACAGTACAATCCTGGGTTATTAGGAAAAGAATCTTTAGCCACAAAAATTTAGAAAATTACAAAAAAGAACTTGGAAAAATAAAATGGGATAGTATAATTAAAAATGATAAAAATATAAATGAAAATTATAATTCATTCGCTAATACACTAAAAAACATATTGAATAAATGCATCCCAGTAAAAACTTTGACCATAAAACCCAAAACTTCACATCTAACACCCGGATTAAAAGTATCGTGTCGTAATAAACGACTTCTCAGACTACTGGCGTCACAGACCAGAAACAAAATCCTACAAAATCATTATAGAACATATTGTAAAATACTAAAAAAAGCAGTGAATCATTCCAATAAAATATATAATAAAAATCAATTCGCAAAAGCCAGTAATAAAACCAAATCAATGTGGCAAATAATAAATAGAGTAACAAATAAAAGCCATTCAAAAAATAAAGTAAACTTCAAAATTAAGACACCAGATGATGGAATAATTAACGACCCAAAAAATATAGCTAACATTTTTAATATTTTCTTCTCCTCCATTGGAAATAGTCAACCCATCCCCGTTAATAGATTACCTTTACTAAACTCTGTAACTAACTCTTTTTTCTTAAAGCCGACTGAACCTAAAGAAATAAGTACTATTATAAAAAACCTTAAAAATAAGTCCTCTTTCGGCATAGACGAAATCCCTCCTACTTTAGTCAAATCCTGTGCGGAGTTCCTCACAATTCCCTATACACAACTTGTAAACCAGTCATTTTCTCAGGGCATCTTCCCAGACGCATTGAAAGTTTCGATAATAAAACCTATCCACAAAAAAGGAGATAATTTCGACATAAATAATTACCGTCCAATTGCACTATTACCGACATCAGCAAAGATTTTCGAAACTGCAATGGTAAAACGTCTTTATAGTTTTTGCGAAAAATATAACATCTTTCATCAAAATCAAAACGGCTTTAGGAAGAACCACTCAACTACCCTAGCAATATATAAATATGTACAACAGATACTCAATATTATAAACACAAAAAAGTATGCTGTAGGCCTCCTGCTCGACATGAGTAAGGCCTATGATAGAGTCTGTTATATAACCCTATTAGACAAGTTGTATAACATTGGAATTAGAGGTACTGCCCTGGAGTGGTTTAGGTCTTATCTAAAAGATCGCTTCCAGTATGTAGAAATAGAAAATGCAGACTTCGATTCAGGTAAAATGGAACACATTAGATCTGATAGAGTACCCGTAAAGGGTTCTATCCCCCAGGGTAGTGTTTTAGGATGCATACTATTCCTTCTATATATAAATGATCTCCCTAACATATTGGAAGAGCATAGTATGCTTTTTGCCGACGACATATCTGTATTGTTTGCTTGTACTAGTGTTACCGAAATAAAAAATAAATTAAATTCAACGTTACATACAATTACAAGCTGGCTGCATCCCCATAACCTTCTACTCAATGTAAACAAATCAAAAATAATTCAGTTTAAACCTTACCAAAAAGTACCATTGCTAATAGATTATGAATATAATAATACAAAACTAGATACCGTGAGCACTGCCACTCTATTAGGCATTGATTTAGATTCAAATATGAGCTGGACAAACCACATCCGAAAATTAACTAAAAAGTTATCGTCCTTTATCTATGCCCTCCAGCACCTTAAGCGCGAAACTGATTTTAAAACAGCTCTAGCAGCATACTACTCGTATGCTTACTCGAGAATATCATACGGTTTAGTCCTATGGGGAAACTGCAGTGATATTAATAAAATTTTCATCTTACAAAAGAAATGTATTCGAATCTTAGTTAACATAGATCGAATGGAGTCATGTAAACCTTATTTCATTAAACACCAAATATTAACCGTAACTTCCATGTACATTTTTGAATCATGTAAATTTATTAGAAAACATTTTAATTTATACTCACCTAAACCAACGACTAAACCTAAAAGAAATGATCGCCATCTCAACCAACTTAAAATGCCCTTCTCAAAATTAAAACTCGTCAAACGCAGCCCCCATTACATGACCATTAAAATTTATAATCATATCCCAAACTCCTTGAAAAACATAGATAACCCAAGATTGTTTAACAAACAGTTAAAATCGTTCTTAATTACGAGATGCTTTTACAGTTTAGACGAGTTCTTTAAGGACAACGAAAGTATGTAATATAAATTTATTGGCCTTGTTGAATTAATGTGTATTCAGCTGAGTATGTTAATCTTAAGTAATTGTAGTTTTATTAAAATTAGCCTACTGATGTTGCTTGTGCCCTTGCAGGGCGTCACATGTATCCCTTGACTTATTTATAAATCCACCTATGTCTGTAATGTGATATGCAATAAATGTTCTATTCTATTCTATTCTATTCTATTCTATACCCGAAAAAAAAAATTTTTTTTTAATTCTATTTTACCGTTCTGTCGGCGTTATACATACACATACTCATACCAAATTTCAGCTTTCTAGTACTAATGATCACGGAGCTAAGCCGCGGACGGACGGACGGACGGACGGACAGACGGACATGGCGAAACTATAAGGGTTCCTAGTTGACTACGGAACCCTAAAAAACGTGTCTTAAAGCGTGAAGGCGTATTATGAGGGAAAAACTACTAGATACGTACCTACTTGCAGTACCGTGCCGGCGAAAAATTGTGTTTTAATTGAAAAGTTAACTATATTTTAATACATGCCGTAAAACTAGCCAACTAAAGTCCAGTCCACAAAAAATAATTACGGGTAAACAGTAAGCGAATACCTTAATTAAACAAATTTAAATAAAAACGTAAAAAATCACTGATAGAATATGGATCTTGATGAGCTTTGTTTTGGATCATATTCATAGTTTGATGATTGGATTATAGTTGGATAGTTTTACGGCATGTATTAAAATATTGTTTCCACGAGCATCAAACTTAGTCCCTGACAATTATATTGCTAGCCAACCAATGCGGTAGTTAAATTGTTTCGAAAGCCTGAGGCAATGCAAGCCAGAACGCTTCCCTAACTTTCTGTAACTGATTTTATAGTTGAACTCGAGTCCTTACCTAAGGCAGATTCATTGATTGACGGACAACTTCACACAACTCGACCTAGTCCCGAATTAAGCCAAGAAGGCCTATATTTTGGGTACTAGACGACGATATACTATACATACCTATGTATATAAACACTTATATATTCAAATACATAGAACGTCTAATTACTCAGGGACAAATATTCGAGTTCAGATTTATTTGTATAATAATAAAGCTGTATTAAATGTATATTAAAAAAAAATATTATAACTATAAAAACGATTGTAAATCGACTGGACCTGGAAAATAATAATAATAAATAATAATCATTTATTTCGGAATTTCGTCTATATCGTGTTAGTAACCTAAATAATAAACCTTATAACTAATGTTAGTAACATAAAAATATCAAAACAAACCTTAACTAACTTAACCTAGGTGACAAATGCAAGGCATTAAAATATGCAACTCAAAATGTTCAACGCTATTTCCTTTCTCATGAAAATTGCCGCCTTTGCTCAAGTGCGATTTCAAAATAACAAACCTACTATCGACTTGAAAACTTTTTCACCTGTTAAATATGCGATGCGTTGCCACTCAACTTTATATCGACTAAACGGACAGGCAGGACTGTCCTTCTAGATGATGACCCAATTTTTCGCCAAGCCTCTGTTGCAAAATAAATCTTTCATAAAACGGTGTCGGCTTTTCACTTAAAACGTCACCCCACTTAGCTTGTGACAAATAAAATCTCCAACACTCAGTAAAGTTCCCCAATCGGGAGGTTTTAAAAGTGTCCGTTCCCTGGACGCCGTGTTGTGACATCGCATTAAATTAAGCTGGACATATTTGTACCGCAGTGGCTTAGTTCTCAAATGTCCAGGTATTTCTGAGGCTAATTTGACTTTGTAAACTACATTATGTTCTAAGATTTACAACGATTTTACGTAATAAGTGATTCATCAAACATCACTCGACATGTTTCGGACTCACACGGAGATCTTATTCAAGAGTGCTCTGTTCTAAATCTTATTATTAAATCTGAGTCGTAAGATTGGAGTTTTATGAGTACAGATACCGCTCAAAATCATAACACTCCTTTTTACTTCGCCGTGACGCCGTAGTCGGGTAAAAATGGTAACAGACTATAAAAATTACAGTAGACCAGGTTTTTGAGCCGACTGTATGTCAACTTATTGACCGATGCCTGTGTCATATATGTCAGTTGTTGACCGACTTTGAAAATATTTTTATTTAAATAAAATACATATATATAGTGATCGATCATACTCAAAGTCGGATGAAGGTTAGCACGAGATGATCTTCTGATTCGACGTCTTACAAAGCGCCTATTTAGAGTGAAAAGTCAAATGAAACTTTTATTCGCTCTCATCATGCAACACGATGCATTTTGTCTTATTTTGACTGTTTCTTTAAAATTACATTATATTTTAACCTTACAATGGTTTAAAAATGACAAAAAATCGTATTTTTACACCACCCATAGGATTGCTCGCCCAGCAGTCGCAGCATCGCCCGGCCCAGGCTGGTATTCGTGAATTTCCTCACAGGACAGGGTAGTTTCGTCATTATCTATTTTCCAAGTATGTTATTGGTTTTATACTTTCATTTATAACTTTAATCATCTTTTTTGCCCATAGGTCCTGGACCCTGACGAGCTGCCGCGGCGGGCGCGGTACACCATCATGGTGACGGCGTGCCTTCTCCTCTTCCTCTGTTTGTTGTTAGTCGGCGTCACGCTGCGGATGGCGCCTCTCATCGATGATATGGGTAAGTGCCTTGTATTCCACAGGTCCTCGACCATCGGGCGATGTTCACCATCATGGTAAAGCGTGCCTTCTTTTCTTCCTCTGTTTGTGCTGCAGCAAAGTAACTACTAGCTTGATTAGGACCACTACGCACCTTTTTGCCTATAACACTGCTAGAAGAAATATAGCCAACAGTCAAAGAAACACAAAATAGTACTTCATTGTAGTCGTATCTTAATAATGTACAACCGATACTCAACTGTAAGGTCGACCATCTTAACTAAATATAAGACAACCCAACAATACGCACTTAAGTATTAATATGGGCTCCGTGAGAACAGTAAAGCGAGTGCATTAATGAAGAACATAATTAGCTTTCAATTAGACTTGAGTAACTAACTTTCACCTCGCGATCTTTAAGTTTCATTATTTTCTGTAGCTGTAGGTATTAACACAGGTAAGTACCTGAAAACAATGCCACTCTCGACATACTGTTCTGAATAAAATTTAAACATCTCATAAAAAGCGGGGATTGAAACCTTTTGAATGTAACGACGAGGGAAAGGGGAAATGATTGAAGTTGAAGCTGCAATTTTTCCTTTTTCAAACATCCCCGATTATTATATGCGGATCTCTTATATAGTATTTTATGATACAAGGGAAAATTGCCCTTTGTTTTTCCTATGAGTTCCTTGCCTTTGTATTTGATGTATACTATTTGCGTATCCCACAGCCAGTGATTTCTTACGGACAATGCGTTAAATATTCTCTATTAGCTTTTTTATAATTTTAAGCATATAATATCTCGGTGACTCGCGAAACTACGAGTAAGTAGGTACCTTTAATAACATTAAAACCGCTTTTGAAAATCATTTATTCAGTGCGTTCTAAATATTATTTGGTAATCATCATCAGGTTATAAATGAAGCACTTAATTATCTAACAATACTTACATAATATTAAAATTGTTTTGTGAAAAATGCAGTAGTTTATAATCTTTACGTTGCATTTTCCGTTGCAAACGGAAGTGAAGCGGAAGTGTGTAAAATTCCACTGGCAAGATATGACAGCTAAACATACTGGGATAGATCAAAATGAAAGCTTGTAAATTAGTAATATTGGCAGAAGTAAAATAACGTCAAATTTTGCCCCCCAGTATTTCTAAGCGAGATATAAACCCGATAAGCAAGTTATTAGTTTATCCGATTGATTTGAATGAAATCGTCTGAATTACCCATTTATTTCCAGGGCGGAACTAATTTTATTTGAAATTGTGAACCTCAATTATTACAATAGTATTTTTTATCATCGTTTTATGAGCGTTTTATGAACATTTCGAGAAGTAACGACGTCGTAAGAGCCATCCTCAGCGTTAAATGAATGTGAGAAAAATAATATAAACTTTTACACGTGGTAAGTAAAACTGTTTTATGTCGCAATTACCTACGTTTAATCTACCTTATTTAAGCAATAAGTACGGTTTATGGTTCTTTTACTTGCTGTTTAAGAGTTACCGGCTATTTTACCTAGTTGACAATTAGCTACGACCACAATCATTTTAATAAGTGCCTATTACAAAAACTCTAAGTTTAGGCAATTATATGACCTATTCTCCACATTTGGGAGCTAACATTGTATAAATAATGTAGTTGTATGCAACAAACATAATTTGGTATTAAATCACATATGTGTGATTTTGTTAAGTATTATATTATATAACCCACACTTGAATTGTAGTGCCTATCATTATGTAGCAGTTGCATAAACTTACTATACCCAACTTGTCTTAATTAAAAAACTAGTGAATTATGTCTTAATTAAAAAAAAAACATAATCCCATAATCTCAAAATTGATTGATAAATACTTCCGTCTAAATACTTTCATTTGCGTAAAAAGGTAAAAACCCAAAATCCAAATCACGATATAAATTCCTGATCCCACGAAATTCAGCATCTATACGAAGCAACGACGTGTGTTAAATCCAAACATTCCGACGTCTAAAGTATTTCTGAAAGCGGCGGAATCTGAATAATTTTTTCCCTTTTTGAGTGTTCCATTTTAATAATATCAACTGTTGGAAGTCGTAAAATCATAAGCGACAACTTTTACCTCATTAAGCGACACGTTCGCTTTATTTGAAGGTTACGTTTAAATTGTATGCTATATCTTTTACAACCTTATGCTTTTGGGGCGACGCTAGAATTTTTCAGCACGGTTGATTTACTGTTCGGCCGATTAGAAGGCTGTAGGCGAAATTAAGCATATAATTCGCCTTCGGTGTCTGTTCGCTGGGTATTGAATGAGTTTTGTATTGTTTTATGGAGCATTTTCGCTTTATCGAATTAATATTAACGCTTGAGCGCAGAAAGGATTTAACATTCAGGGTTACTTTTTGTAGAGTAACGAATTCATTAAATCTCGTTTAAGACCGAATTGTAGACTTTTGTTAAATGTAAACAAGCAATGGTTATATTTGTTTCATTTGTATTGGTGCTGAATTACATAGGAATTTCGCATCGTTCAGACTTAATGAAAGCTCATATCAAATTTAAAAAAGGATTAATAAAACCGGACAAGAGCACGTCGGGCCACGCTCACTATAGGGTTCCGTAGTTGCCTATCCTTCACAATAGACGGTTTTAAGCCCGAGGTTTAAATTAGGAGAAAGATTTCAAACTCTATAAAAAGGTAAACGCCAAAGTAACTGTAATTACTTATTACCTTCTGGAAATTATCGATTATACGCGCCAAATTGAGCAAATTGTTTTAAATAATGCAGAATGGGACTTTAACTAATATGTGTTACGTTCGAAGTATAAGGACACCGCGCGGCACTTACGTCATTTTAAAGAAAAATGGTTGCCTGTAAAGTCGGTTTTACGGGCGAAGGAAGATTTTACGTGACAACGTCTTATTCTCGGTAGAATATTTATTGATATGAATATTATTAAATTGCACAATAGGAACAATGAATGAAAATAAGAATTGCACAAATTTTAACTATAGAAATATATTTTGTTCCTCTTCCCTCTTCCCTCTTACCTCTACCCTCTTCCCTCTTCCGCCCTCTTCCCTCTTGTTACAGTAATGCTCGATGAATGAAAATAAGAATTGCACAAATTTTAACTATAGAAATATATTTTGTTCCTCTTCCCTCTTCCCTCTTACCTCTTCCCTCTTCCCTCTTCCGCCCTCTTCCCTCTTGTTACAGTAATGCTCGATGAATGAAAATAAGAATTGCACAAATTTTAACTATAGAAATATATTTTGTTCCTCTTCCCTCTTCCCTCTTACCTCTTCCCTCTTCCCTCTTCCGCCCTCTTCCCTCTTGTTACAGTAATGCTCGATGAATGAAAATAAGAATTGCACAAATTTTAACTATAGAAATATATTTTGTCTCTCTCTCTCATCAGACGTGAGCGGGCGTTACACTTTTTCATGAGTGACTCCGAGCCGCAACCTAATTTAAGACGTTGTCACGTCAAAATTTAAGTCCGCCATCTTGGATTTCAAAATCACAAAATGGACGTCATTTTCGTTTCCGGAACCCCGAGGAACCTCGGAGATGACACCCATATCGATTTATAAGAAAAAATTATGTCCGCCATCTTGGATTTCAAAATGGATGTCATTTTCGTAATCGGAACCCCGAGGAAACTTGGAGATGACACCCATATCGATTTTTAAGAAAAAATAATGTCCACCATCTTGGATTTCAAAATGGATGTCATTTTCGTAATCGGAACCCCGAGGAACCTCGGAGATGACACCCATATCGATTTTTAAGAAAAAATAATGTCCGCCATCTTGGATTTCAAAATGGATGTCATTTTCGTAATCGGAACCCCGAGGAACCTTGGAGATGACACCCATATCGATTTTTAAGAAAAAATTATGTCCGCCATCTTGGATTTCAAAATGGATGTCATTTTCGTAATCGGAACCCCGAGGAAACTTGGAGATGACACCCATATCGATTTTTAAGAAAAAATAATGTCCACCATCTTGGATTTCAAAATGGATGTCATTTTCGTAATCGGAACCCCGAGGAACCTCGGAGATGACACCCATATCGATTTTTAAGAAAAAAATATGTCCGCCATCTTCCCTCTTCCCTCTTCCCTCTGCCCTCTTCCCTCTTCCCTCTTCCGCCCTCTTCCCTCTTGTTACAGTAATGCTCGATGAATGAAAATAAGAATTGCACAAATTTTAACTATAGAAATATATTTTGTCTCTCTCACTCATCAACCGTGAGCGATCAACCGTGAGCGGGCGTTACACTTTTTCATGAGTGACTCCGAGCCGCAACCTAATTTAAGACGTTGTCACGTCAATATATTTTGCCTCTCTCACTCATCAACCGTGAGCGATCAACCGTGAGCGGGCGTTTTACATTTTTTCATGAGTGACTGCGAGCGCAACCTAAATTAAGACGTTGTCACGTCAAAATTATGAAATTTTGCGATAACTCAAAAACGGCCCGACCGCTCTTATTCAATATAGTTTTCATTGAAAGTACTTATGGCGAAACTATAAGGGTTCCTAGTTGACTACGGAACCCTAAAAAGTTAGTATATATATTAGTATATATGTTAGTGTATGTTTGGACATTTAAATATAATATTGTTACAAATCTAACTCCCGCATAATTTTTCCGATGTGAAAGGATTATTAACCTTTCTTTCAAACGTAACAAAGAAACGGATCGGAATATTTTTGTCAGAATATGGGATGGAACGTTTTGTAATGTGGTGTTTAATATAATCAGAGATCGGACAAATGTGCGTCATTATACATGGTGTCCCGTATTCAATGGACAACCGTCTAACCAACATTTTTTTTGTAATACGTAATGGCCACGACCACTCTGTAAAGAGTGTAACGAAGAATTTAAGACAAAAACGGGTTTCATTATACATTTATAATAAACACTTTATAAAGTTCTAATATACCCTAGTTAGGATCCACTATTAAAGAATATAAAAAAAAAACAGCTAAAAAGTATCTTCATCTGTGGCCTAGTCGGGCATTACAGTAAAACAGGGTGCCAGTCATTAAAAAAAACCGATTATCTTAAACATCGGTCGGATCGGATCGGTTAGAATGTTGTCCATTACATACAGGACACCGTGTATGATGACGCACATAATTCCGATCTCTGAATATAATATAACTAGAGACCCGTTGCGGCGTCGAACCGCCGCTAGAATATGGAAATCCGGTAGTGTTACAGAAAATAACTACTTTATCGATAAGAAGTTTTTGGGGATCGAAGAATAAATACTGTAAAAAAACACGTTAAAATGATATTTCAAAAACGTTAAGACATGCCAGGCTAGAGCCAGGCCTGATAGCCAACTGCCAGGTTCATCGTGACAACTTTTTCAACTCTTTTATAAAAATAACTTGTGCATTAATGCCATGTGATCTGCTGATCTGTTTCACAAATAAAATGCATATTATTCGATTTATGGATAAAATATAATTCATGACAATAGTCCCAAATCGTACAAAAATAATTGACATATTTTCATAGGACCGAACATAAGATTGGTAGAATTTTAATTTGTTATCCTTTCTTCGGACATACGTTTATCGATTTGATCGATTTCTATCAATTTCCAGAAATAGCACATGAATCGAAACGACAGATTTGGTCACTCACTACGCAGGTTTTAAAAAGGAAATCATGGAGTGCGTTACTGTTTATGTATTCATTTATAATCGTAAATACTTCAAAATATTGATAGTAAAAAATGTTACATAAACTCAATTGTATGTAATAGAGAGTAAAAAACGTTTATAGAATACACGAAAAACCACTATTATCAATGCTTGTTTTTTTTTTATGAAATTCAATAGATCGTGCAAATTTTCTTAATATGGGTGCTGCCATGTCATCATCATCAATCATTTATTCAATAACAATTTCACATTGTGTTTGAAATTCTTACGCCAGTATAACTCTTAATCAAACCCTACTTCTAATTCTAATTTTAAAATATGGCTTCCATCATAGTTAATGATGATTTCGCCAATTCCGAGTTTGCTCGTAGAGCATGCCGTTGTTCGGTGAGGTTTTGCTTTTTGTAAAGTGATAGCGAACACCCTAAATACTAATCTAAATAAATTACTGACTGACAATACTCCACCATAAAAAAAGAATGTGTCAAATATGTGTAATAAAATAAATCCAATATATAAAACAGCTAAACATGTTTGAGAAAAGAATATAAGATATATTTTATTCAATAAATTTAGAGCTGAAGGCCTTACGTATACCCAAATTCCAAATTCAAACTTTCGTGTCTTTCCTCTCATTGAAATAGTGTCTGACAGAAGAGTGAGGGAGATGCTATCTATACTCTCAAGTCTATGATATAAACCTAATTTTAGGGTTCCTTACCATAGTCGGTAAAAACGGAAGCCTTAAAAAATCTATTTGTTGTGTTGACAGCATAATTTGACAAATTTTATTTTGAATAAGAATAAGAATGATCAGCCACACGTCATTAATTCAAATATGATTTATTCTTGAGCGAGTCTTTTTTTTTGAAATTTGCATCATATGTAGGTTATTTCTACCATCAAGTTTCGCATGTTAGGGTAACATGTTAATTATTCCACAAATACAACTCGTCCACAATGTCGGCTCGTCTATATTCCCATCTGGGTCACAATGCCAACTTGTCCACACACCCAACACGTCCACATTGCCAACTCGTTCATATACCCAACTTATCTGCATTGCTACCTCGTCTATATTACCAATTCGTCTCCATTGGCACCTTGTCCATATTCCCAATTCGTCCACAATGCCAACTCGAACATATTGCTAACTCGTCCATATTCCCAACTCGTCCACAATTCCAACGCGTCCATGTTGCTTACTCGTCCACAATGCCAACTCGTCACCACATAAAATTCGTCCACATTTCCAACTCGTTCATATTCCCAACTCGTACATATTCCCAACTCGTACACAATGCCAAATCGTCCACATTGCCCACTCGTCTATACACCCAACTCATCTACATTGCCAACTCGTTCATATTACAAACTCGTCTTTATTCCCAACTCATCCATATTCCCAACTCATCCACAATGCCAACTCATCTATATTGCTAACTCGTCCACATTTCCAACTCGTCCATACACCCAACTCGTCTACAATACCAACTCGTCCTTATTATTAACTCGTCTTTATTGCCAATCTCGTCCATATTATCAACTCGTCCATATTACCAACTCATCTTCATTGCCAACTCGTTTATATTCCCAACTCATCCACAATGCCAACGCATCCATATTACTTGCTCGTCCACAATGCCAACTCGTCCACAAATACAACTCGTCCACATTTCCAACTCGTCCATATTCCCACCTCGTCCACAATGCCAAGTCGTCCACATTACCAACTCGTCGATACACCAAACTCATCTACATTCCCAACTCGTCTTCATTTCCAACTCATCAACAATGCCAACTCGTCCATATTGCTAACTCGTTCACAAATACAACTCGTCCACATTTCCAACTTGTCCATATGCCCAACTCGTCCACAATTCCAAGTCGTCCACATTGCCAACTCATCCACATTTTTAACTCGTCCATATTCTCAACTCGACGATACACCCAACTCGTCTACAATACAAACTCGTCCTTATTATCAGCTCGTCTTTATTGCAAACTCGTCCATATTCCCAACTTGTTCATTTTGCCAACTCATCCACATTTCCAACTTGTCCATATTCTCAACTCGTCCACGTTGATAACTCGTCCGTATTACCAAGTCGTCTTCATTGCCAACTCGTCCATAATACGAACTCGTCCACATTGCCCCCTTGTCCATGTTCCCAACTTGTCAATTTTACCAACTCATTCACATTGCCAACTCATCCACATTTCCAACTCGTCGATATTCCCAACTCGACGATACACCCAACTCGTCTACAATAACAGCTTGTCCTTATTATCAGCTCGTCTTCATTGCCAAATCTTCCATATCACCAACTCGTCCGTATTACCAAGGCGTCTTCATTGCCAACTTGTCTGTATTACCAACTCGTCTTCACTGCGAACTCGTCCATAATGCGAACTCGTCCATATTGCCCACTTGTCCATGTTCCCAACTTGTCAATTTTACCAACTCATCCACATTGCCAACTCATCCACATTTCCAACTCTCCCATATTCCCAACTCGACGATACACCCAACTCGTCTACAATACCAACTTGTCCTTATTATCAGCTCGCCTTTATTGCCAAATCTTCCATATCACCAACTCGTCCGTATTACCAAGTCGTCTTCATTGCCAACTCGTCCATATTCTCAACTCGTCCACATTGCCCACTCGTCCGTGTTCCCAACTTGTTCATTTTGCCAACTCATCCACATTCCCAACTCGTCCATATTCTCAACTCGTCCACATTGCCCACTCGTCCGTGTTCCCAACTTATTCATTTTGCCAACTCATCCACATTCCCAACTCGTCCATATTCCCAACACGTCTACATTGACAACTCGTCCAATTAACAACTCGTCCAATTAACAACTCGCCCATATTAACAACTCGTCCATTTTCCCAACTCGTCTATATTACCAACTTGTCAATTTTACCAACTCATCCGCATTCCCAACTCTTCCATATTCCCAACTCGTCCACATTTCCAACTCATCCATTTTACCAACTCATCCATATTACCAATATAGATACATTCCCAACTTAGGCACATTGTCATGTCGTCCATATTCTCAACTCGACCACATTTCCGATCCCGTCGACATGCAAGCGCAAGGACTAAGTTTTTTCTTGTAAAATACCATTTAATTTACCATAACTCATGCCATTTTCCTTGGAATTATTTTTTTGATGGACTTTAATCATATTTATAATAATCTATCATAAATTTACCTATTTGAATGACGTGTAAATTAGTTTTACTAATTTTTTTCTGCTTTGATTTATTGTAAAACTCGCCTATAAAAATAATCTATTCTTGAATGACGGTCAGTTTTCTAGTCTTTCGAGCACCAGTCCAACTCGCACTTAACCGGCTTTTTCTCCACCTTTTTAACAGGTATGCGAAAAAAGTTTCCATACATTTTAACATTTTAAAAAGAAAAACAACCTGGCAATTTAGAGCATTGACATAATAGCCCCCAATAAAAAAGACATTAAAAGTTGTCAGAATATGGTTACTGTCATTCATTGTCAAGAAACTGTAAAATTATTTTTGCATATTCGTACATGTTTTAAGTGTTGCGGATATTATGTTGCCGACTCAAAAATAATATTTCATCATGCTGAACAACTTACTACAGGTTTGTGAGCAAATCATGCTTATTATTATTTGGTCATCTTATGTCAAAATAGGGATCACAGGTCACGTGGTCAAAGTCACGTGGTTAGCGCACAGTAGTTTTTTCAAATCCATTTTTCAGTACCTTTTCAGGAAAAAATGAAAATTCCAAGAGTTTTATGCACCTCTCCAGCATGAGACGAATCTAATGACATATCATTTATCAAAATCGGACCATAACTGTAGATCTGATGGGATGTACAAAAATCGGCCTCGCGTAATATATATATAGATTACAAAGTTCACAATTCCCAAAAGACAAGCAGAAAAATTGCCACACTAACGAGTTTATGGGAAAAATTTAGTCAGTAAGTTCACTAAGCAATTATATAAAATCTCACATTTTATACTGCCTATTTCTCCACATAATGGGGAATTAATGATATTTTTCAAAAATATTTTTATTTAGTAGTAATTAAAATTAATTTTGATACTCGTGGTACATGAAAAAAAAATACCGTTTGTATATCAATCCACCGAAAATGCTTAACTATTCGTTAATTGCGCGAGCTGAATTCAACCCAATTCGATTTGAATGCGGAATGAGCTTTCGCTTGTTTTACATTTGAAAGCCGCGAAAATCTGAAATACATAATATTATCCACGTAAAACCGTAATACACGTCATAGCGATCACGGTCGAATTATGTGGTTTATTAATACGCATAGAAATCAAGAGCGTATTCCGTGGCAGGCGTGCGAGTCATGGTTACCTATCTGAAACACTAATAAATAAATAATATTTTTTTTTTCCAAAACTGTTAATATTAGAATAATTATAAAACAAACCTAACCTAATGGGTTCATTAAAACGATCTTTATAAAATGCTGAAAATATTACAGGTTTCAGGAAAAAGTTGCTTTCGCACAAATGAAAATTTGGCTAAACGTTACAGATGGGAAACAAATTTCGGAATTGTGATAGGATACCACGATTCACATGGCATAGTTTGAGTGTCAAGCTATCGTCATCGTCTTTATTATTATGTAGATACAAAGGATAAATACGAAGCCAACATTTTATGCAATCTACTGAAGTCGATTCGACACGATCTCTACTTTACCGGAGTATGTAGTGCGTGGGGAAGTGTACACCATTATTACTACTAGTAGGGTAGGCCGCGATGCTAACTCGGGATTCACTCGAGCGTCATAGAGACCTATTGGGTTGCGAAGCTTAGATGATAAAAAGAAAAAAATGACATATAAGATATACCTTTTCATCGGTGGGGGGAGCGGCTACAGAGTTTCAAAAATGTAAAAAAAAACTGTTGCATGGACATACTCGAGCGCGTCAGATATTGATAGCATTCATGTCCTACACATTTTTAAAGATGTACGCATGTTAAACTGATTGTTTCCATGATGGGGTTGGTCGTACTTGAGGGTTGAAAATTAAAAAAAAATTTTTTCATCGGGCGCGTCAGATTTTCTAACGGGATGTTAAGTGAACCTAAAAAAAAGCTCTTATATAATAATCTGACGATTTAGATGTGACGCAAACTCGCAGTTATTATTAGAATGTGCAAAAAAATTCGCTATTTTGAAATACTCAAGCGCGTCAGATTAAGATATATATGGTTCATCTTGATGCCCTAGACGTGCTGTCTCATAATCTGACGATTATCTGGCGGGGTTCGCCTAATCTGACAATAGAAAAAATTAACAGGAACTTGTGACTCAGAGCACTCTCCAGAAACAGGAAAATGTGACTCGGAGCACTCCCCAGAAGCAGGGGCATGTGAATCGGAGCTATTCCCAGAAACTTCCGATGCACTGTCATATTCCATAATACTTTGCCGCTGTTGTAAATACTTAAAGACTCGCGGTATTTTTATTCTTCTCTCGAAAGTTCGAGATTATCGTATGTTGTTCGGGATTTTCGGAGAACCGGTTCGCTCCGACTATATTCTAAAATATTTACACATTTTTGTTCTGTTTCTAATGTAAATTTAATTGTTTTTTGTAAAGTAGTTTTACCACAAAATACACACTTTATATTAATATCACTCATAGTACAGCTTGCGGGAATCCTTTAGAGCATAATCTTGACTGTGCAGTAGCCGATTTAGGTACAAATGTACATGCGCAAATCCGCCATTTTTGTTCTAAAAGTTGCCGGCAACTATAAATATTTAATAACTTTAGTGTTCTAAACAACATGATCAGCTGTCATGGCGTCATGGCAACAGAAACCAGAGTGGAATACAGGCATCACGTAACTGAACGCATTAAACTTTACGATGAATTTTTGTTACTTCGGCTAGTGGAAATCGTCAGATTATATATTTTCCGTTATCATAGATTCATTCCCTTTTAAATAAAAAAAAAATTAGCCACGCTCGAGAATGTCGAGATGAAGTTTTTTTTTACAACTTTGTAGCCCTCCGCCTTCTTTACGTCACCTTTAAATTGTCAGATTAGAAGAATATACACGTTTTAGCATGTAACTAACTCACCCTACCTTAATCTGACGCGCTCGAGAATTTCAGATGAACAATTTTTTTTTACTAATCTGATCTTTTATCCTTGACGGGCGGCCATACATATGAGGCTCATATTTGGTGGAAGTACTTAACTGGGTACAAGGTATCCCCCTATATATTAATCTGCCGCGCTTTAGGTACTCCCGAAATCCCCTCTTCGGCTCTCCTACTATACTCAATGGCTTAGCGACTCAAAGCGGGTGTTGGCCACTGACACGAGTTTGCGAGACTTTGATCTGTTCTTGTGTTCCACCAGTAAACGGAAATTGCGCACGTTTAATTCGACGACGTCTCTCCAATATACGTTACAATAGGGACTAGATTATGTATTAAGTTGCAATTCGTAATTCTTTTAGTTACCTGTATAAGACAGAAACTTTAGGGAGATTACCATGTTTTTTATCGAAACGTAAAATATATGCGAAGCACCTATATAAATAAAAAATAATAATACCCATTATTACAGTTATCTTCGTAAGTGCCGCATTTTATTAGACGCTGCTGCAAAAGACCAATGATCATGGACATAATTGAGATTATAGGCGTTTAAAAAAAAAGTCTAGGTACATTATTTTCCTCGGAGTGACTTTTTACTTATTCTTATTCATAATCGATAATTTCAATCTATTACGAAAAAAATGTGTCACTAATATTCCACAATTTTGGTAAGTACCTCTTAAGGAAAAACTTAAAAATTTTTGGGCATTTTGTTTCTTTCACGAGGTTCGAATATTCTAAGTCTTAAGCTCAAAAAAACATACAGAAAAAATATGTAAAGTACGTATTTGAAAAAAAAAAGAAGGAAATAACAGTTCCACAATAGTATTTAAACTAGATAAGTGGTACATCAGAACGAAACGGTTTATATTAGGGTTTAGTGAATGAATAGTGAATTTGTGAAGTTTATTCGGCCATCGAAACTCGTGATCGGATTAACAGCCCTCCGGCGGTCGGCGCTCGGTGGTGAAAAACTAGTAAACATCAACAAGTAAGTTACGATATTTCGTAATCCCCATACCCGTGCTATAAATGCGAATTTGTGTTTATTTGGAATATCCTACAATTTTAAGTTTCATTTGTCCGAAAACATTCCCAAGTAATAACCCAAATTTTCATAATTGGCGAGTATGAATTTTATTTATACTTTTATTATGACACAATAAATATCATACAACCTTACACAAATCGATCTAGTCCTAAATTAAGCTCAAGAAGGCTTGTGTTATGACTTATGAGTACCAAACGACGATATACATAAACCATTAACGATAAACCATTGACGATATACATACTTTAAATATATACTTAAATAAATAATTATAACCCAAGCACAAGTATTCGAATTCATTATACAAATATTTGCCCTGGCCGGGAATTGAACCCGGGACCACCGGCTCAGTAGGCAGCAAACTGCGCCAACCACGTTGTCAAAAAATATAGAATATATAGAATTAGGTGAGCGTTATATGATATCCTAATTTATATGATATCCTAGTTATATGATATCCTAATAAACGGAAATAGAAGAAATGCTGTAAGCATGGAGGATTGTAACCCTGTTCAAACAGATGCAGTAATAACGGAGACAGTAAAAAATGGCGGGAAAAATGTTGATTCACCCATATAATAAAATACGACGAGATCATAGTTCTCGACAACTTCGTAATATCGTTTCATCTCCACGAATTTCACTTTTGCTAACCGTTGTGTTTCGTTCAAGTAATTTGACGGAGCATTCCCCCGTTATACCGCGGATACGACTCAATAGTGCGGTCGGTGCAAAGCTCCCTACACTTTATTAAATTTTCAATCTCATAGTTAAATTATGTGAAAGTAGATGTAAACATAGAGCTCGGGTGTATGGATTCTTGTATTTGTTTTGGTAATTGCAATCTCGAGATTAAGTTCCACCGGAGTTTGTTGTGAAACAACGGTCCTTCTGAAATTAATGTTTTGAGGATAGAGTGAGTAAATGTTAGCCGGGCGTGTGGGGTTAGCTACAATTTTATTTAAAAGTAGTTTAGTAGTAAATTCAAGTTTGAGAACCGCTCGATATGTGTAAAATTACATATTGGTTGATTTTCCTAAAAACAAACATATTTAGTCGCGTATAAATTTGATTAATTGAATCACCTTGACGTTTTGGACGAGTTATGGATATTGGTTTTGAAGGTAATTAGAGAAGCGGCTACGAACATTTTCTACCCAAGGTAAAAATAAATCTTATCATATTTATAGGCTTAGTCCCTTTTTGTTGTGATAATATGTCTAATAATGTCAATCTATTTATCTGCCAACTTAATTTTTAGCCCACGTTTCCTGAGAGGGACAAGGTCACGACAATAGAACATAAATATATTATTTATCGGCTAAGTGACCACCTCCGATCTCCACTGCCGTGAGTGTGACTCGAAGGCTCGATCCGTACACACATAAAAAAATGTATCCTGTTCAGATAAGACAGGCTTAAGAGAAAACCATCCGTCATCTTCATGGGGTGCCAACTCCAAGATATTCGGAGGTCAGAACCATTACTAATATGATATATATGAAAAATGTGTTACCGAAACATACACCTCCATTTTATTAACACCACACTACCCAAACTTATGGATAATATTGTATTACCATTAAAACTTTCCCTCGACTTCGGTTAGTAGTTAGTCAAGAGTTAACGCTCGAACTGATTAATATCAAGTCAAATTTCTATAACAATATACCTCTTTAGATCCTCGGTTGAGTTTATTAGAATTTCGTTGACTTTGTCAACACCAAATGGAATTTAATACCTGATATTAAACTTGCGAATGTATTTCAAAATGCGTTATTAAAGCCGCTATGGGACTAATTGGTGGCGAAGTCCGCGAGGTCTACAATCAAAGCCCATTCAGTTTGACTGGAGGCTGGATTCTATTAGTATTCTAGGAGTAGCATCCTGTTTGACTTAAGCTTCATTCGGCTAAGTTGAGTCAAATTATCTTCGCCTTCGGGACCATGCCGCGGGGGCACGGTTTTGTAGATTTATTTTAGGTATATTTCATTTAATTTATTTTCGTTTTTAGTTCTTTAGGTACTTAAGTTTTCTTTTTTCTTATTGTGTAGTTATTTGAATTGTAGTTTATTTGTTTTCTATTGTATTCATAATAAACAGGTAAGTTTGTATTGGTTATGACGTCGCAAACAAGATGCAAACTTAACCGGATTACATTACAGTCATTCATAATTGGGAAGTCGCTTAGTAAATTTCATTTATGCCACTAATAGTTGTATTCCGGTTTGTTAATTGACAAATCGTTATACGAGAGTTCAGATAACATACACAACAACATGTCATGTAAACAGAGTAAGATTTTGAAATTACTGGTCTTTTTTCGTACTCGAAGTCTTTACGCAGTATTGTGCTAGGCACGTGTCTACATATCACTTCTTGATGAACTTTTATGTTGTTTTTACGTCTTGAGCAATAAATACAGTTTTAACTTATCTGTATCTTTAAGTATTAAGACAGAAGCAATCAATGATATATGTTATTTCATGACAACTCAAATGTCAAAAACGATTGGTTAGTAGGTATGTAGTTTCTATAAAGATACTGCCTTGTGACGTCATAAACTCAGTACATGTTTTAACACGTCTTCTTTTTAGTTTTTCTCCAATTAAAAACAGTACAATGTCCGAAAGTTACTACTACTAAACACATATTAAAAAATACATGGAACCAATGAAACTATACTTTCTTTGGTTCCGTGTATTTATTAATATGTGTTTAGTGGTTTCAATTATGGAAATGGAATTATTTTTCATTATATTCAAATATCGTATTGGCTATGCGTTAGGCTTAGGCTACGTTTGGGTTATATTTTATTCAATATTTCCTCTCGCGAAGTAACTGACGGCCGGATTAACGTGACTTATGTTACTTGGGCAAAGTTGCCGGCTTCCATGTTATTGGACTTAAAATGTAATATTATTCCCGAATTAAACAATTTGTTTTCATATCATCAACGTCAAATTAGCTGGTTTTACTGCTTATATTTTGATGTAACGCTGTACCTACTATTTTGATTATTCTTACTATATAATATAACAGACGTAAGGCCAGTTGGAACCGAGTCGCTTTCTCAAAGTAATATCATAATGTAGAGTTGATAACAAATTGTTACCATTTTTATAAAGTATACTTACTTTAATCAGCAAATTATATCTTGTAGCGAATTGTATTATTTTAAATAAAAAATCAAACAAAGCAAAATATAGGTACCTGACTGAAACCATAGCTACTCACGGCACCATTTCATCCTAAAAATCTTTATCAAGTAACAAACTAGCAGCGAATTTCCTGGAGACGACGAGTTTTATTATTAATGAGAAGAGAGATTAAGAAATGTCTAAGCACTAAAGGCACGACTACGGAGATAATTCCAAGGCCGTGTTTTACCGCAAAGAAAAGGCCAAAGCTTAAGGTACTCGCAATTATCTGCACTCTAAAGAACCTCCTAAAAATAACCAGGTATATGGTGAGTGACGTTATCAGAACGGCCCACTTGCAGGGCCCGACGTGAATCATTTATCTGACTACAACATCTGTTTGGAGAAATTTTAATTAAGTACTTCACAATTCACGCAGCTTTTTCGTTCTCAAAAACATGAGTGGTGCATTTGGTTCGACCTCTATTTTGTTCGCTGTTGGATTTATAATGAAACGTTTCTGCAATTCAGGAGGCTGTATTGTCTATATGTTTTTATAGAACTTTCGACCGAAAGGTTTTGATCCGCACGTTTTGTGGATTAACACATAAAATAACGGCCATTTGTAAAGCGCGCGAAGCTATTTAACAACACTCTTAAGCCTTATTACCATAGTGGATCTAAAATCGTCATTGAAACCTTGAGATAGGTTAAGTGAAGGGTTTTAAATAAATTGTTAGGGTAAGTAAAGCTATTATGTCTATATAAGATATGTAAAGCTCTACAGTTCGTTAATATTAGTTACTTGTCACAAAAAAAGATCAGAAACTCTGGCTTGGAAAATATGAAACCGACCAAACATAATGTTTGATTTATTAGAATTTTTTTAACATAATTATGACGTATCAACTTTGGTTTACTCTTCTTGTGTCTAACGCGCGTAAAGATATTATTATTTCCACTTCTGATGAAAATATCGCAGAAAGGAGTCATGGGAAGGAAAAAATACAAAAAATATATATCTTCGCAAAGATACCTATTTTGTGTTTTGTTTTAACGGTTGTTTGTGTAAAACAAGTCGCCATTACCACTTCGTATGCTTGGGCACTGATCAGTTCGGAACATTTGAACTTTCCGTTGAAATATCAGTTCATTCCAATTAAATCAGCAAAACTTAGACATAACATACAAGGGGTTCATGTTGCGTGGCGTCTTAAATGACCGACTAACAAAAGCGGAGGTCGAGGAAGTATACTAAAGTGCAACGTAAGACAATTAATGGTAGGGAGACCGAGGGGTTTTGAAACATTTAAGTACATTTTTCGGAGGCACGTCTAAATTGCGCAGTTGCCGGATCGCTAACAGGTCTAGATCTCGAGAAATTGACATTGTTTCAATTCACCTCTGTTTCAAAACCCCTCAGCTCCCCTATTTGTGAGACGCTTGGGTGCACTAGGATATGATTAGTAGTCTAACTTTATTAAAAATCTGATTTAATCTAATAATTTATTCATCACCAAGGTCTGTGCCCTGGAAAGATAGCCCTAGTCATCCTAGTTTGTTTGTACTCATTGTAAAGGCATCCTCAACAGAAGGAACGTCAGATGTCTCGGGCAGACGCTATTCAAACGGCCGATCGAGACCTCGCCATTGTGGAGCCATTGTGATTATCTTCGATCGTCATACCGGCTTGTTTTCAGACGCTTTGTTATGCTATCAATCCCAAGTAATTATATCTTCAGTTATTCTATGCGCTAAAGTTATCTTTCGCAGGTAATACTGCAGAAGTAAACCTGTCTCAACAAAAAGGTCTCGCGAAAAAAAATCTCATGACTCCTTTCTGAATAATATCTTTTCATGTATTATACGGGTGGAACAGATCGAGGGACTTTTAAGCAGACAGGGAATTGTTCAGACTGAGTACTCCATGTTTCACCAATCATCATCCTCATCCTCCTAGCCTTTGTCCCATTTTTTTTCGAGAATGAATTCTCAATTGGGGTCGGCTACCTAAAATCCCAAGATGTGGCGTAGGCCTAAAAATGGTTTACCTTGCACTGGTGCAATTTATTCTCTCATATTGTATCTCCTCCTGGGGAGGAGCACATAAAACCAACCTGCTGAAATTAGAAAGGGCTCAGCGAGCAGTACTAAAAGTTAGTGCGTTCCTACCGTTCCTGTACCCCACAACGGACCTTTACAAAATATGCAAAGTACTAACAGTGCGGCAGTTATTTTTCCTAGACATCATCCAAAAAAAGCACTCGACGTTAACCTACGTACCTCTTAAGCTGGCAAATAAAAGACGTAATAATCAGATCTGTCCAATAAAAAAAATTAATACTCAGTTTGCACAGAGATTCTCTCGATAGTTTCTTATGTAATAAAGCTAACAATTAACTATCTAATAATATCTAATTTGGATTATAATAGTACCGAAAAGCTGATGATCCCAATCGCATAACCTGTAAACACACACACACACACACACACACACACACACACACACACACACACACACACACACACACAAATATTTTATTTCGATGACTTTCTTTATTTTTAAATCCAGCTTTACAATTATAATAGGTCGACGTAGATCACTCAGATGACACTATCCTGTCAGCCTAGTCTTCAGAAATGTTCTACCCTGTACTTACCACATAGCGGGTAAATCACACCATGCTTTTATGTCAAAATCTTCGAAATTTAATTCAAACAATGGTATCGACCATTCAACTCTTTAAGGGCTATTGGGGTGGCCCAAGGGACCACGTGGTTTTCGGTGCACGTATGATTCAACACTAGGCCGCCAGTAGGCGTGAATACATTCATGCACCAAACACCCCGGGGTACGGCCATAACGATAGCCTATATGGATGAACTGATTTCAGTTATACACTTTCTTAATTTAAATAAAACAATTTTAAACGGATTACATCGCGTGTATCTGTTTAAATGGTTTTTTTTTGATCTGCCTTTGTATTTTCATAGATTCTATCAGCTAGGTTGCCTAAAATTTTCGTTTGTTACCTGGACAGTTCGATCCAGTTAACAAATGTCAAGTTAAAATTTCATTTGTCTTATTTAATATTGAATTCGGATTTAAGTAACTTTTAAATCGTACTTGATTGATAGTTCTGACGAATTTAATTCTAAGCATGGTTAGACCTGACAAAAGGCGTTTAGTATTCATTCTACTACTTCGCGCCTCCAGTATAATTTCGTTTAAAGTATGCAAACTGACAAACCAACCCGTAGGTACGTATGTACCTAAATATAATATGACTGTGCTTGTAAAATGGTTCATCTGTTACATCTTCACGCTTAAACCGCTGTATAGATTTTGACGAAATTTGGCTTGGAGATAGTTTAAGATCCGAGGAAGGACATAGGATAGTTTTCATCCTGGAAATTAAAAAAAGATTGAAAAGTGAGTAAGTAATTCATGATGACATTGGTGACCCTGTAAGAAATGTAATTATTGCTCTTACATTTGCTTAGACGCTTTTCATAATCCCTTTTATTAATTTAAGCTGATTAGGTGGATATACTATCGTGTTGTACGAGGTTGCTTCCATACTTCCAAGTTCCACGCGGACGTAGTCGCGGGCAAAAGCTAGTATTTTATAAAATTTAATTCTACACAAAAATATGTATGTTTTTGTTGTGACACTTCATTACTTGATATGATTCTTGACTTGTAATTTAATTTACATGTCAATTTAGCAACCTACGTAGCCTAGCTTTACTTCTTTTTGGAGCAAGTTTTAGGGGAAAATATTTAGATACTGTCGGACTATCATTTGGAAGTCTTCATTCCATTCCAATCGGAATTACAAAATCAAGATGCCAAAGTGAATAAAAATACAAAAACTTTAGCTTTCTTTCCAGCTTTTTTCGGGTATTATGAAATATCTGTCTAAAGTTAATATGAATTCGTCAGTTCAACTCCCGAAAACCTCCTACAAGGAGTATTAAAAAAGTAAAAATGCTATTCGACTGAACTGCTCTAATATTTATTTCGGTTTACTCTAAGACACGAGACCCTTTTTTATTGCAGATCTCAACGATACTCGTAATGTCTCTCTTGAGTCGATGATATATTTGTTGAACGAATCCATACTAATATTATAAATGCGAAAGTGTGTCTGTCTGTCTGTCTGTCTGTTACATCTTCACGCTTAAACCGCTGAACCGATTTAGATGAAATTTGGTATATAGATAGTTTCAGTCCCGGGAAAGGACATAGGATACTTTTCATCCCGAATAAATGTAGTGTTCCCGTAGGATGAGCGGGTAACACCGCGGTGCACAGCTAGTTACTAATCATCCTCCTAGCCTTTGTCCCATTTTTTGAGAATGAATTCTCAATCGGGGTCGGCTACCTAAATCCCAAGATGTGGCGTAGGCACTAGTTTTTACGCAAGCGACTGCCATCTGACCTTCCAACCCAGAGGGGAAACAAGGCCTTATTGGGCTTAGGTGGTTTCCTCACGATGTTTTCCTTCACCGAAAAGCGAGTGGTAAATATCAAATGACATTCCGTACATAAGTTCTGAAAAACTCATTGGTACGGGCCGGGTTAGAACCCGCGACCTCCGGATTGAAAGTCGCATGCCCTTACCACTAGGCTACCACCGCTTCAGCTTTAGCTAGTTATATACTAATATTTTTCTAAAATGCACTCACTGATCGAGAGAGTGAAGCGTCTCTATTTAAGCTTGGACCAAAGTCTTTCGTATGTCAGGATGTTTGGACAATTCAGACGCTTTCCGGATGTTCTCGCCGGCCTGTTCTCTCGTGAAATTACGTGTGTGTGAAGTTATGTGAATAGGTTCGATAAGTATGCGTATAATTTTCTTTGCCGATTCAGTGTTTTCTTTTATTTTTAAAAAAGCGGAGTAACATAAAAATATTACAAATTTCGGTTATTTTGAAACAAACTCGTGAGATCCACAGAACACAAATCCACCAGTGATAAATGTACATTTATATTATTTAAAATACATTTATTAGGTCCAGCGGGTAGGTGTCTTTCATTAAAGTAAAATTCGATTAGTCTTGAATTAATTTACGCTTCTTCCATAAAACAGGGGGGGGTATTCGACCAATTTTAGAGATATAATGGAGAGATCTCCTTTTCATTGCCATCCGTCACTTTTGACGTATGCCTACTTGACAAGTGGCGATATCCCTAGAACATCGCAACTTCGTCAATTCGGACGCGCAAAATTTTCGTTTCCTTTGTATGTGACGGCATAAATAACATTTCGCATACTTTAAATTGATCGCGTAGTACGTGAAATTAGTCCGTTACGTTTCGTTCAAAACAGAAATTTATATACATCAATAACATTTTTGACAATCATTATCGCCTTCGTATTTCCAAAATGGAGATGAGATATGTCACTTTTAAGCTCATCGCATTTAAATGACAGTTCAATGGCGATATAACTATTATCTAATGGAGATTTGACGTTTGGCGATATCTCCAACGGCATTCTCGAATTGGGCCCCTGTTAGATAAATAAGAATTTCAGGAAAATAATAAGTACGACGTAATAGTTCGAGAAAAGGTAGGTAGTGTCCTGCCTTCTTTTTTGTGACAATTTGTATTCTTATTTGTGAAAATATAGAGTGAAACACAAATTTGTATTTTACCTACTTTTTAGGGTTCCATAAAAACGGGACCCTATTACTGAGACTTCGCTGTCCGTCCGTCCGTCCGTCTTTCACCAGGCTGTATCTTAAGAACGGTGATAGCTAGACAGAACAGACCAGGGATATATCAATGTGTTCAATGTGGAGCATGGTGACATTGTGTACGAAAAACTCTTTGATAAGCAGGAGGGAAGGGTTATGTGTTGTAAATTTTATATAACTGGAAATTTTCCTATCACAGGTAATTTATATTTATTAATTGCTAGTTTATTTAAATAATATCTTTTGTATTTAAATGATATCTTAAATTACCTCCTGCACAGTACTTGTAATTTGATTATATTGTTAGCTTTGTTATAGCCAATTTTTCATCATACTACTTGAAATAATTTGAAATAAAAATGCCTTTATTATTGAGACTTGCAGAAATAATAAAAACAAGAGCGGAGCGCTGGACATACTCGTCAGCAAGTCCCAGGGCAACTGCGATGAATCGCGCGCGGCGTCCGCCGCTGCACTACTAAACCGGTTCTACATAGATGCAAATGTAAATAATACAAAACCATATGCTCACACGGCGTTGCAATATCTTGATAATATGCTTTTGCCGCTATCGCCTCCAATTTATAACTTTGCACCTTATACCCTTGGTGATATGGTTAAAGCGTGCAAAAGTATAAAACGTAAGGACTCGAAAGACATAAATGATATGTCGACCCGTATAATAGACTACCTACCACCGTGTACTATTTCATTGTTGCTAATGTTATTTAATAAATGTGTCACCGCTGGGGTATACCCTGATACATTAAAATTAGTCAAGATACAGCCTATTTATAAGGGTAAAGGAGATATGAACGAGCCCAGACACTACCGGCCCATTTCATTGATTCCAATAATTTCAAAGATTTTTGAATGTTTGTTGAGTACCAAATTGATGGAACACCTCACCTCGAATAATCTGCTAAACCGATGTCAGTATGCGTACCAACCCGGTCGCAGTACGACGGACGCGGCGCGGGATGTGGTGGCGCGGGTGCTGGTGCACCTCGAAGGCGGGCGACAGGTCGCTGCCGTCTTTTGCGATTTGTCGCGCGCTTTCGAGACGATCGATCACTCCCTTCTTCTCGAAAAACTGGCACGTTACGGTGTGACGGGTGAACTTCATAACACGGTTGCTTCCTTTTTAAGAGGCCGCAAACAAAGTACTTGTGTTCTCAATGTAAGGTCAGACCTGGAACCGATGGAGGGTTGCTCTGTGCCACAGGGATCCTGTATGGGAAACAACCTATTTCTTATGTTTGTAAATGATATTACAGCCGCTTGCCTTGAACCAGAATATGTCATATACGCCGACGATACCTGTATCATAGTACATGCCGAAAATTTCACAGTTCTGAAATCGAAATTAAACCGCGCAATGTTACACATCGACAAGTGGTTTACGGCAAACGGTATGCTTTTAAATGTGGAAAAAACAAATATAATGCATTTTCAATTGAGACATTCAAATAAGGATTCACTTGACATTAGAATAAACGATAAACTTGTCCCGCAAGTGGAAGAGAGTAAATACCTGGGTTTCATAATCGACTCTGGGCTGACCTGGTCCTCACATGTTGAGTCTTTATGCAATTCTCTCTCTTCTGCGTGCTTTGCACTATCACGACTCGCACCAAGTCTCTCCACTGACAACATGAAGAAGGCTTATTATGGATACTTCCACTCTATCCTTATACAGGGTGTGGACTTGTGGGGTTTGTCTGCACAACGCGACAGAGCATTCAAGCTGCAAAAGCGAGCGCTGAGAATAATTGCAAGAAAACCACTCGACCACCCAGCAAGGGACCTGTTTAAAAACTACAAAATTTTAACCCTACCATCGGTCTACATAATGACAGTTTGCAATTATGTAAGGACGAATCTCCCAAATTACCAGACCATCGCAATACAAAAAAGCAATAGCCGTAGGGAACCCTTGCTTCAAGTTCCTAAACACCGACTTGCCAAGGTTAGAAAGTCACTCAGCGTCGTTGGGCCCAAAATTTATAACAAAGTACCAAATAGCATAAAAGAAGCCACTAGTGACATAATATTCGCTAGCAAACTCAAATCCTTGCTATTAGACCATGCTTACTATAGTTTAGATGAGTTTTTTGAAGGTGATCATTGACCTTGTATATTTACCAATTCATAGTAATAATTAAATTATAGTTTATAATAACAATTGAAAATGTATCGTAATAATAATTGGGAATTGTAATGATAATATGTAGATAATTGTAATTTATAATAATAATAATGTAATGTAACATGACTGACTTGTAAAATACCATTTTACCAATAAAGTATCTGTATCTGTATCTGTATCTGTATTCCTATTACTTTTATTGAAATTCATACTTAAGTTCTTCAAAATGTTAATTTACAGGTTCTCTTAATGCCATCAGGGTATGGAACACACAGACGGGTCATGCTATTACCCGAATGTCTGTGACAGTGAAAAAGAAAGATACTATTGTGTGGTGCCTTGCCGTGTTGTCCGAAAACATTGCTAAGAAATTTTCACAGATGATGTATTTTTATTGCCGCTATAACAATAAATACTACAATAAAATAAAATAAATATTTAAGGGGGGCTCCCATACAACAAACTTATTATAGATTATGGTACGGAACCCTTCATGCGCGAGTCGGACTCGCACTTGCCCAATTTTTCTTACTATGATCAGGTGGTGAAATTATTATTGAAACCAACTCCCACGTTGACTGGAGTATCTGGCGTCCTACCGGCCTCCGAGTGTTGTACAAAAATAATCACAGAGGCCACGACGGCGGCGCGCGTCTTTTCATGTGCGACCCCAGAGAGCCAATATTAAAAGGTTTGCTGTTGACTCGTATAATGAATGTTAGAGGTGAAACGGGCCTCCATTTTTGATTGGAACATGTCAAGATTGGGAAAAGAAATAAAACACTAGTTTTGTTATTGTGAGCTCTTTTCCGTTTTCAGATATTTCTATTTTTTTTTTTCAATTATTTATTAATGAAGTGTGTATGTGCGCGACTACGAAATTCTTCAAGGCAATTATGTGAATTCGATCATTATATGTATACATCTATATTTACATATATTTATATGAATATCAGCCTAAATTTGACAGGAAGAAAAAAACACTGGAGAAATATTTTGGCGTAGAGTACTAAATCGGACTAAGTCGGTACAGTCTACTTATTTCTGTTTCCGAATTGTGTTCGTATTTAATTGGCAGGAAACAAAAAAGGAACGGAATGAAAAACCAAAAGCTATTAAGCTAGTTTTAATAAAAAAGTATATTTTCAAACGAATGGTTGAGATAATTAAGATAGCAGACGTTGCCCAAATTGCACTTCCTAGACCATACAGTAAACATGACAAAATGTCTCGTGGCTTAACTATAACGCTATAAGAATTCCTAGGGAAGGCTACATTACTGGCGTAGCACCGCCTACGAGCTACGCGCGCTACGGCGTAGCAACGTACACAGAATGTGTGGTATGGAGTGTTTGCTTCCGTGTAACAATAAAGACGTAAGTGTCGTTGGAATTAAACTGCATATAAGCCTTTTTGCTTTTGCTTAAAACTTAGTTGTGTGTCATCCAGTTATAATCAGAACACGATGGCAGCTATCATTTAGCGATAAATTGTACAATTTAATGCTCTTGGTTTCAGTTCTTGTGTGATTGATATAATATGAATAAAAAATGTATGCCAGAATTAGGCAGTTGCCAAATATTTAATGAATGGTACATTATTTTCGAAGCGAGGGAAGTAGGCAATCATATACATTCTTGGGTTGCAGTCGGTCTATATCACGTGCCGGTTTGGAAAATAGGGTAGGTACGTCTGGGAAAATCAATTTTTGTACTCACTAAATATTACTTTACATACTCAGTTTAAAAGCATAATGTACGCCTGTAATTGCACTAGGTTTCGCAAAACACGTGCTAATATAAGTATTACCTAAATATATATGAGTAGGTGCATGTATGGTATGTGTGTACTAAGAACACATAACCCCGCGGTCGCCTACCGCCATTAAAATGCGCTGACTGTCCAATCCCTGCCTGCACGTGTACGAAAATATTTGCTATGGAACGGGTTAGATGAACTTCATCTGAAAGTTAAATTGCTGTTGCTGGTGTTTTTCTACGAGTCCCTACGAAAACTATCCCCTACGCGTTTTAACAAAAACGAGTTTTCCAATATGTTTTTGTTGACATATATTGAAGTGAAACTTCTAATTTCCAACAAGGTTGAGTTAAACGTTAAACGAAGTTTCACTTCTTCCGCGCGGAGGGACTCCACGCACTATTTTTTTTGATAGCTGTTTCTTTCAGAATAATAATAGCTTCATGTGCTAATTCCAATGAAAATAAACAAACATTATTGTACTTTGTGATAAAAACGAATAAGTAAGTAATATTTTTAAATTTAAAATTGCACCTAGGTTTTTACAGTCGTCGTGTTTACGCATTAAGTAGATTTGATGAATGATTATGAGTCGCATTGGAAAAAGACACGCACTTGTACTCTTACAATTAAGGCGTTATAAACAGTAAAAACTGGAAAAATTGTCTATTGCCCTATTTATACATTGATTAGCGGTTAGGTTGAATTCATACATTTGCTGCTAATCGCAAAAGGAATTGTATGAACACGCACTAATCACTAATCAAAATGTAAACATGCCTCACGAAATGTTTGAACTCACTAATCACAAATCAAATTATAAACAGCCCAAAAAGTGAACCTTGATACATACGAACGTAATTAAGCTTAGCTACTGAAACTGACTACTTACTCGCACATATGTACAGGCTGTCGACGTGACAGTTTGTCAACTACAGGCGGTTTCACTTTAGCCTCCATCAAAAATATAAAACAGCTTAGTGCCGGCTGTGGCTGGGACACTCTCAACAGGTCCTTGTGACACGTTAACACGTTCTCTGCATTGCAAGCCTGGCATGGTACCTACTTCTTACACACACCCTGCGTGTTTCGTAATTGTATAAATTTAAAATTATATATATTTATTTATACTCGTGTCATAATATTTTTTTATAATAATTATGATGACTGAGATGTTTAATTATACTAACAACATACTGTAATTATATGAATAAAAATAGCTCACTAGGTAGGTATGTCATGAACAAAAAAATCAAGTGCTTTGAAATATGTGAATTCAATAATTTTGTAATTGTTTTCAGAATCCTCATTATCTCACGGTCTCGCTCTCTCTCTCACGGTCTAAACGGAAAATTAGTTGTTTATCCGTACTGATATTGGTACGTTTACTTGCCGATGACGTCGTGGTAACGTTGCCATTTGCATGCAGCGTTTTCAGCGCTCCGTAGGAATGTCAAACTTTATCGGTTAGTTCTGACTCTTAGAACACTAAGTAAACGTTAGTCCCATATCCCAAAGTTAATCCCAATAAAAAAAGTATCGATTAAGATTTAAAAAAAAAAACATTATGCCTATTGTACTCAAGTTTGATATTTGGTATTTGCCATAAGCCAACGTCAATAAATCTTTACGCGGTGGAGCGTTGACACGCCTAGCGTGCTCTCCAGGGCAGTGCTAGTGTTAGCAGAACTGCGACGCTCGAGAATGTGTTCGGCCATGTTTTATTCATGAGCCCGTACACAGCTGTCGCCGTGCCCCTTTACCCCTTTCTGGTGGGACCCCGCGGTATTAAAGACCAACAAACACTGTATCACCGACTATCGATGTATTATGCATGAAGAAAGTGACGGTTAATTAATTACTGCCAAGGAGTCCGGGTACTAAGACGCTTTGCATACGAGTTTGACATGTAAATCTGGCTTGATTAAGGAACTTCAGCGGTCAGTTTCATATTAAACCTAAACTGGAACTAAATTCAACATTTCTAAGGGCGTGTATATCCAAGAATGCGTTACTTTAGAGTTGTACAAATGCTATCAATAATATGTTAATTTTTTCTTTTTTATTTGTGTTTCAATCGAAGTAACCATTTTTAAAACCCTCATCGGGTTTCCTTATAAGGTTTGAAACCGGTCAGTATTTTCTAAGACACGGTTGGCGCAGTGATAGTGTAGTTGCCTACTGAGCCGACGGTCTTGGGTTCGAATCCAGGCAAGGGCAAATATTTTGTGTAAGTGAACGTTATTGTCTGCCTATTGGGTCATGCATTTTTATGTATTTAAGTATGTATTAGGTAGGTATGTAGGTATATTGTCGTCTACTGTGGGACTAGATCGATTTGAGCGAGGTTGTCTGATATTTATTTAGTTATAAATTATCTTTGTCTCAACAACTGACTTCAATAGAAACAAAACCTCGATGATAAACGTAATTAATACTGGGGGGGTATTCGAACAATTTTAGAGATATAATGGAGATCTCTCCTTTTCATCGCCATCTGTCACTTTTGGCGTGTGCCTACTTGACAAGTGGCGTTATCGCTAGAACGTCGCAACTTCGTCAATTCGGACGCGCAAAATTTTCGTTTCCTTTGTATGTGACGGCATAAATAACAGGCGCATACTTTAAATTGACCGCGTAGTACGTGAAATTAGTCCGTTACGTTTCGTTCAAAACAGAAATTTATATACATGAATAACATTTTTGACAATCATTATCGCCTTCGTATTTTTAAAATTGAGATGAGATGTGTCACTTTTAAGCTCATCGCATTTAAATGACAGTTCAATGGCGATATAACTGTTATCTAATGGAGATTTGACGTTTGGCGATATCTCGAACGGCATTCTCGAATTGGGCCCCAGGTTCGTATTACTAACCCTAGTCATTTAGCAATAAATCTCCGTGGCTCGATATCTGACCCATGCTGCTGACGGCTGAATTATGGAATGTCGGCGAGGCATTAACAGCTCAACAGCTCGGTACAACCGGAGATGGAGATTTGCGGTTTCAGTCGACGATCACAGCCCGACTGCGTAGATTGTTCTCGACATTAGTATCTGTGTTAGACATCGGTTACACCGACGTTGGTCTGCCAGTTTTCTGTGATTCATTTTCTTCAGTTCGGATCGTCAGTCTGAGAGTATCGCACGATCATTCTATTCTCATTCTAACCAGTTACACACTCACTATGGCGCTAATTTAGTCCTTTAGTCTAATCCGTTAGTCTTCTGTCATTCATGAATTTTCATCAGTTCGAACCGTCAGTCTGTCAGTCCGAGAGGCTTAGGTGCATGATCATTCTTTCGTCATTCTGACCTAAACAAAGATATTGGTTACACGATCCTTTTGGCAGTTTAGTCCATAAGTCTGGTCCGTCAGTTTTCTAGCATTACCTAATTAATTTTTATCAGTTCGGACCGTCAGTCCGAGAGGGTTCCACGATCATTTCCTCGTCATTTTGATCAGATCGATGGACTGAACCGACACCAGAATTAGCGTGCAACCGATGTCTCAGGCTTGCATTGGCATCGACCGCATTTAACAGGCCCATTAATAATGAAATTAATGACAATGACAGCTGATTCCGTAATGCTAAATTCCTCAAAAGTAGGTACTACAGGAGTTAAAATCCAACTTTTTAAAAGCCATGGGTTTGAGAGCTTTACACTCTATATCTACTATGGCGATGTATTTTACTGAAAATACTCGAAGCCATTGCGACGTTTGTTTATTTATGATTGTGGCATTTAACACTAAAACACTAAATCAATTAAAAAACAAATTAAGTTTTTTTTTAATGTGATTATATACTATACTGTTGGATAAGTGCGAAATCCAAAATGACGAGTTAAGTATATCTTCAAAATTCCTGAGCACGTGCGAGCAATAATCGTAAAAAAAAAAACAAGAAAACTCACCTATAATTATGGCCGTTGATAAAGCAGAAATCTTAATTAACTTTCAATTAACAAAAAACATCAGTTTATGGGTATTTAAGCAATCTGCAATAGTAGGTAATCAGCACGCCTCAAATGCACTTGGGCGTCTTTGTAGCCGAGCTAAGCTAGGTCGAAAAGGACCCTTAATAAGCACTTGAATGCGATTAAGCTAAATGGCTTGGTGACGTCACGTCACGTTGCACGGACCTCGTTAGGCTGCTGTCACGTGCGCCATCACTCAAGTCCATGAAGTCATATGTCACTAGAATAATTTATTGTAGGGGAATTCCAGCCAAATGTCGCTTACGTAACATTTTTGATCGTTCAAAGAAACACTTCTAATATAGCTTGGAGGCAAATTTTTAGTACGATAGCGTAGTTGGGCCATTTTTTCTAAAGTTGTACACCCCAATTTAAAAAAAAAAACGATTTTTGGGTATTTTCTACTCAGATCACGAGCTCTTTAGGACAGTTTTTTTTTCTTAATAAGATCGAAAGAGCTACGTGATTCTGAATAAGTAGATAATACCCAAAATATAGAAAACTAAAAAAAAAGTGGGGTGTACAACTTTAGAAAAAATGGCCCAGTTACCATAATCTTTACGTAAGCGACATTCTGGAGGAATACCCTTAGGGGGTATAAGTCTTTCTAGTTTTCGACGCAAAGAAGTCGCCGCTTCGTCGCGACGTGGGCACGTTCACAAACTGTGCTTTACGCGTGACGAATGGTTGATGCGCTTATGAAAATTATATTAGGGACGAGAGAGTTCTTCTAACCAAGTCTCGTGTATACTTATCTACCGTTATACGAAACAGCATACCTAATACCTAGTTATTATTATTAGGTATTCGCTAAGAAGCGAACCGTATTCGAACGCGCTCTCCCTTAAGGCCATCTCAGAATGCACCAAAAACAAAAACTATCGACTATACTTGAATTCGACAACTTGAGTACTTAACTGTTTTCTAACTTAAATTACGTGGATTTATTTTCTGTCAAGCATTATGGTGTAGAGTGCAGTTTAAAAAAACCCTTATTACAGGTCAATCGTATTACCTATAATCATGGATTCATTTTTTTAACTCTAACCTCTTAGGGATTAATGTTTCGTAACTCTTACCTCTTAGGGTCCTGAGCGTACCTTCTGCTTCTTTCTTCTCTTCTTCTTTCACTAATAATATTCAGTGTGTTCCAAAACGAATTTTTGAATTAAATCGTGATCACGATGGATTAATATTACTATGAGACTTCAAAAATAGAATATCTATTGTCAATTTGTCACGTCGAGTCAATGAGTCGATTTTTTTTGTTTGTAGGTATATAATGTGTTTGTGGTTACATCACGTTTTGTCGTAATGCTTGATGGCTTTCAAATATTTTTGGTTCACACGTTATAGGATACTTTTTACTCAACCTTGGTAAAACAAAGAAGGAGGGAATAATATCAAATTTCAATAGCAATTAACTAGAAGACGTGGTTAAGTCTTGGGCTATTTTCTATTGAAAATATGTAGAAAGCAGTCGAATCTTCCTACTTTTTTATATGCACGTGCGTGCGTGTTTTATATGCATGTATTATTATATGAGTAGCCAAGTTGGCTGTTTCTTTTTTATTCAATGTACCCGCTAATAGATACGCCTGTTAGGTTGGTTTTGTTTCAAACAGCCGTCGTCTCAAGCCTATTAAGCTTTGTAGTGTAGGTTCGTGTTTCTGGCACTCCGTTTAATTGGAGAGACGTTTCTATAGATATTGCGCCATGGAAAAATGTTCCCGCTTCTTTGAATTTCAAGTGTCTGGGATAGCAATATCTTGGCATTGTGATGAATATTATTTAAGTACCTTTGCATACAACAATTACAGTATATATGTATCTGATTCACGATGCCGTTGAAGATGTGACCATGACATGGAGAACCTTAACGTTTTTAACCCATAAATTGACAACTAATCCGAAGGTCGATAGTTCAAGTCTCGTTAAGGTTGAATAGAGCTAACAGTTCTTATTAGAAAAAACAAATAGAAAAAGATGGTCAGAGAGTTTGTACAAAAAAAAAATACGTCCAGTCAAACAGTAATCACTAATCAGGCAATATTCGACTACATAAAAAACTAACATACTGACGAATTATCATTGTATATCTCCTGCAGTAATTGATTGGTATTCGTAGTTACTTAAGTGATCGTCGGCAGCGAATAAAGGTGGATGACTCCTTTTCTTCTTGGTGCAGCACGCTGGCTGGGGTTCCTCAGGGTGGAGTGCTGTCGCCTTTGTAATTCTCTATCTTTATAAATTCCATTACACATAATCTATCGTCACATTATCACTTTTATGTCGATGATCTTCAAATTTATTCGCAGGGTGTTCTCGGTGACCTCGCGTCTGTTATTAGCGACGTAAATGGTGATTTGGAGCGCATTTTAAATTGGAGTCATAGGTTTGGTCTCAAAGTCAATCCTGCTAAAACTCAAGCTATCGTAATTGGCAGTTCTTAGCTGATCTCCAGGGTTGACTTTGATAATGTCTAACCTGTATTATTTGCCGGAGTTCATATACCCTTTTCGCACTGTGTAAAAAACCTCGGTGTCATTCTTGACCGTACTTTATCTTGGGTGCCACAGGTTAATGAAGTAAGCAGAAAGATGTTTGCGGCAGTCGGTTCTCTCAGAAGGCTCAGTAATTTTCTGCCTATTGCCACCAAAATTGCGCTCTCTCAAACTCTACTTCTTCCTATATTGGACTATGCTGACATAGCTTACCTTGACCTCACGGAGGAGCAGCTTAATAAGCTTGAGCGTATCCAAAACATCTGCATTCGGTTCATATTTGGGTTACGCAAGTATGACCATGTATCCGACTTCCGGTCTCAGCTCAAGTGGCTCTCAATCCGTTC